>KI915055.1:1322187-1427946 GCA_000473445.2 Anopheles farauti | reverse complement strand
GATTTGCGACCAGGCCATGTCTGCACGACGTGCTCACCCCTGAGCAGGCCAGATAGAGAGAGAGAGAGAATATCCAAATAAACGGCGTAAACAGCAGACACGGCGGAACAATTTGGCTGTACCTTACCGGACCATTTCTGGAGTGTGTGTAGAAGAAAGTATATTTTTGCTAAAAATCATTTACATGAGGAATCTTCATTTCAGGAGCAGGGAAGTTACCAGTTGTTCTTCCACCAGTTGTTCATTTTCTTCACAGTCGATGTAGCTTATCCAAGTCAAACTGGACTAGTCTGTTAGTGGTGAATTGCAAATGTAGTTTGTTTTTAATAAATTAATTAATTATTTTTTTTAAAGATGCTGCATCCTGGCCGTATTGTTTATAACTTTGCTTATTTAACTATAAGTTAGCTCAAACAGGATCGATCAGACAGGATCGACACCATGATCTCTTTCGGATTGTTTCCTCCTAGTCTAGTATATCAGTAAAACGGCAAGCATCTTTACGCCAATGAGAGACAGAGCGAACGAGAGAGAAAGAGAGAAAGAGAGAGAGAGAAAGAGAGAGAGAGAAAGAGAGAGAGAGACAGGCAAAAGTATACAAAATTATTTAGCTACGAAGATTTTTTTCTCTCTACTTTTCTTGGTACTGGTTCTGTTCCTTTATTTTCATTATCGTTTGATAGTAAAGAACAATTTTCAAACGCTGGTCGCTTACTTAGCTTAGCCTAAAACGTTTGAGTCCAGCAATAGGATCTTGAGACGATAAAAAGACGACTACGAAGTACTCCGACTACTACGGAGACTACGTATCCGTCTGCTGAGTACGATAACTCGTGCAAGTTACTCATTATATTGACGTACATATGTTCAATGAAAAACAGGAATCACGTGCGTGCTAAAAATCATAACCATCTAGAGTCATACTCAGGGTTTCTAAGTAATAAACAACACAATAAAACTATATTTAAAATTATCTCCAAATGTCTTCCTCGTCACATAAAACGTTTTAATTATGTTTGTCTGTGATATGAACGCTCTATGGCGGTATTGGTGAGCAAACAGCGAGTTCAAAATTTGTGCTACCGCTAAGTGCTGTTTGTAGTTCTACTGTGTAAATTTCGTTGTAAAACGTAACGCGTCTTTTGTGAAGATAATGTCAGCGTTGTGAAATAGGCAAGCTTAAGGCTTTGATAAGGTCGTCTAAAAAAAGGCCGAAAACATCGGCTTGTGTGGTAGGTATACACATTCACGTTAAAAAATGGTGGAGTCACATTTTGTATCACTAAGGAATACGATTCATCCATTTGAATGTCGTATCTACATCTTTCATAATATCTGCTGCTGTAAGCTATTAAAAAAGTGTTTGTCCATTATATTTTTGAGGCAACGTTGGTCTTTCACACAACATGACCGGTACCATGATCCCATTCGGATCGTTTCCCCTTGCGGTGTGTGACTACTATATTAAAATCAGTCTAGTTAGCCGGTAAAACGGCAGACATAACTTCGGTCGCTATGCTAATGAGATGAAGAGATAGATAGATAGAGAGAGAGAGAGAGAGAGAGAGAGAGTGGAAGAAAAAAAGAGAGAAAGAAAGAGGAGAGATAACTGAATGTAAAGGAAAATGAAAATTGCAACATAAAGCAATATTTGCAATTATAATATTTATAATATTGAAACACAAAGCAGGCACATCCTTTTTCATATTTATCAGGAGCTATTGGTCAATAATTGATAGGTGATAGGTATAGCCTTTATTAACCATCGACCGTTTCACAATGCAGGGCAATTATCTCATTTCTCAATTTCCATTGTGAGTACATTAAAAGTGAGTAACACGATTTTTATGCACACGTTAGATAATGTACTGGAACATGGTTACACATGGATTCTAATGTTGCTCATGGATTTGTAAGTAACCTGTGCAATTGTATTCAAATGTTGGAGTGTAAAGTATCTCTTACTCTGATCACCCCTTTTTATAGTTCCTTCTATATATGATTTACCGCTCACATGTCCTGACGAAGGGTTTACATACCATCAAACATCACATTCATATGTACAGTTTTGTTGTACCAAGCGAATGATGAAAGATAGTGCGTATTATTGCATCCTCATTGTAGTAGCTTCCACTGTATGTTGCGAAGCCAAAAATAGCAGATCTGCATGAAGGTTCTTAAAGATTGCTTTTGAATGAAGCTCTCGCAGAGGCAAAGAGTGGATTAGATAGTAATTTATGTTCTATCCATCCTAGACAAAGATATCTACCTCCGCCCGAATCCTTCGGTTTGGTACCGTTTCTCCTGTTTCTATTTTTAACGAAAACACCCACACACACACACAGATAAATACGACGATGATAAGCTGCACTGCACGCGCTGGATCTGGCCGGAACTTGTCTCAGCGCAAGCGAGTTCACCTAGACATCTCTTGAAGCACGAGAGCTTTGAGCCGATAGCGTGTCCGTGCGCAGATAACGCGGATCAGATGACAAACATTGTACGAGAACTTCACACCGAGAGCAGCCTGCAAGACTTGGGAACGATCGTGCGCTTGTGCGTTTGACTATGCTCTACACAGAGTAGAGGTACGGTGTGGGTGGTTTCGACCACAGACACAAGGTTCTCAGTTGGCTCGTTACTGACGAGTGTACCGTTCGCTCCTTTGGCTGTATTTGGATTACAACAGGCAGGGCTCAGCTGAAGCAGTGGGGATAGATGATTGGAAGATTACCTGGAAGATCTCTTAACAAGGAGGAGGTTGCGCCAAGTATAATCTCGACCCTAGCTCTGGATACTCAGTACGTCCACGGTCGTGATCGCGAGTGGTTCGTCGTCTGCGATCTAGTTCCTGGGCACTGAGCGGATATACCGTTGTTAGAGTGTTTCTGTACGTGTGTGTGTATTTGTGCGTGTAAGGAACTTATGATCATGTGATTAACATTTTACTACAAATGACAATAATCAAGTGATCAATGAACTCGGCCAAACTAACAACTGTTTTGAGCGTGGTAAATGAAGGCTTGCATTGACATTCGGCAAATTTTAACAGTGCATTAATCTCCCATGAAACAATGAAACTAATCGATGTGATGTGGTTATGTGTTGGTGCCATGAATGGTGGTGAATGAAGTGAACGCTTTTCGTTGTTTCTCTGACGGCCATGCCTTGCCATTGAATCCATCTTGAAAGCAGCGCAGGAGCGAATGAGATTTGATTGGAAAATTGCTCTCCTAAGCCGTATTACGTCCGTTTTGGACGCGAGCGTTTTGGGAAGATCAGTCGAGTAGATGTGGAGTTCCGTTCGAAATGTGTGGTTAGCATGAAGTTTGCAGGGTATACTTCGAACATCTATCCATAAAGTAAAATGTGTGATTGGGAAAGCACCGCCTTTTAATCGCACGTCCTAGTGCAATCTTGCAAAGTACTAGATATGATTTCCAGAGAAAGTACAAAAATATGAGCGATGAACCTTAGGAAGATGAGGGAAGCGAACAAGGCTAATTGAATTGAGCGATTGAAATTAGGGTTAATACAAGCGTCTCTCACCGAATGTCTCGTTTGCCCTTCGCCCGTAGTGGCTCTAGTAAACCGCCTTACACCAGTCAGCCAGCCAATCCACATTATGATGCAAATTCAAGAGCATCTCGATGCAAACGCACCGCACTGGTCGTACCGGCCTAATTATATCCGTCCTTAAGCCGTTTCGTGGACCCGGGAGCCAAAACGACGAATGGCTACGGGGCGGTGGCGGAATTCCATCGCTATCAACGTCTCGTTCGGCGTAGAGATGGATTCTGTGGTTAGCGTTTGGTAAAGTGATACCAACACACTGCATTCAATTACCGCGGACGTGAAGAGGGCGGTCGGACGGTGCTCACGGGAGACGCGCCAGTGTTTTAAGTGTACAAATGAAAATATCCGAGCGCATAAGATGCTGCCTTATCGAAGCTGCTTCAATGAAAAGATAGAAGATCGGATCGAGTATTTCGAATTAAAGCGCTGGAATTTTCGTCCGGACAAGCCAACCCCACGTACCAACTTTGTGACGTTTAAACGATCACGCCCCAGATCGGTGTTTCATATCCATGTTTGTTTTTTTGTTTTGTTTTGCTTTTGCAGCGACCTTGCAATAACACAACCGTGAGAACAGTGTATTTTAAACGCCAGCTCCTTGGAAGTGACCGGTGATTGAAGCGGCCATCAATGGCAGCCGAAGAAAATGGAACCAATGGCATCAACACCGTCGTCGGTCCGGACGATGATCCGTTGCGCGATCCGACGCGATGGGAAAAGTTTTGCCAGCGTCATGGAATCAACCCGAACCTGATCATGCTGAAGATTACGCTGTTTGTCATGTATGGCGGTAAGTTACGAGGCAGCGTCTCGGGGACCTATGTACAGTATACGGTAGATATGGTAATCTTAAAGTTCGGCAACTGTTTACGTTGGCTGTGTAGTTTAGACTCTAAAATCAATAATATTTCTAATCCCTGAAAAGCTCTCACTATTTAAGACGATTCCAAAACGCATATCTAACGTTTCAGAGAACATTGATCCTTTCATAATATCTATTACTATGTACGGAAGAATGTAAAAAAATGTGAAAGGAATTATGATTAATCTTCTAACAGAGATTTTTTGTTCTGTTTTGCATCGCACTCCATCAAAGTTTATGTCAAGTTTTTACAAAACGATATTTGGGTCTGAAAATAATTGATTTGTTTGCAAATCTAACTATCATTTGATCGCATAATGTAATGTAACTGACAATTTACTATTTAGAATACAAATTATGACCAAATATATTAAAACAAATAAACAGCTTCCTTTTGAATTATGATTTTAGCTTATCATGTTGAAAATTGCCCAGGTTTTAAAATTGCACTTCTTGATCATAATTCAAACATTCATGCGTGAAGACAAAAAGAAGTATTTGGTGAGTTCAATATAGAAAAGTTGTTTCTGTAGTTAGAACAACATTTTGTACTTCATTGCACTGATTTTAAACACTTCTACAAGATACATAAAGTTGCATCCGTAAATTACGTGCATGAAATTCAACTGTACCATTTGCACAGAGTTGAGGAAGTGTTTAGGAATTATTTCATCTATTCATCTATCCACGATACATTACTGACATTTAATTTTTTCATCACATTCTGCTGTTATAACTGCTATAACTGTTGTTACTGTCATCATATTCTGTGGTTATAACTGTTATATAATTATTATAACTGTTGATTTTTTGATGATTTATGAAGAATTCCTTTTATTGTTGATGTTCAACGTACATTTACGTGCAATAAGATTCTACTTGCCCATTTTAATAATTTGAAACAAATCTAACTTTAATTATTGGGTGATAGTACATTTCTTTTAAAAAAAAACCTCCATTTATTCAAAATAAAAACTGATGCTTTCTTTCCCTTGTGCGAAACCTTAAATGATACACGATCAAATGCAAAAAACAACTTACAGTAAGTGCAGAAAGCTCTGTGGGAAAAGGAAAAGCACAGCAGCACGTACATTTTTCGCTTCACGTTCCGCTAGAACTGAAAATAATCATCTCGACAGACAAGCAGCACTGTACTGTTCCCACTAGATTGGCTATTTGCATGTTTCGGGTTTTAATGCTCGAAGTGACTGAGTGAGTATCCGTTCCCGATTGCCACAGTTGCCATGTATTGATAGTCAAAATTATCAACTTGTTCCGCCACCGCCCTGGATGGTTGGTCGTCGTATTCTCGAGCCCAGCTCGAGCTCGTTGAGCCAGATGACCTCTTGTTCCGCACAGCTCCAAACTATCGTGTACTGTGGATGGTGCGGGTTTTGAAAAATTGAGCACGTCGAGCTCTAAGTGGAGAAGTTTGGCGAAACGAAAGACGATGACCGACAGATCGTTATCCGACGGCCAGGATGGTGTGAACCGAATGCCTGGGATGGTTCTGGGTGAACCCTTCATCCTGGTTGGCTAGTCGTCGGGTTGAAAGTCATCGAATTTACATGATACTTTCGCTTCGTTAGCCACCCATGCCAGCAACTCCTTTCCAGCGGGTGCGGTGGAGTTGTCCCGCAAAAGGGGCAGGGTATAAATACAAAATGATGTTTCAAAAACCTATTTCTATTCATAACGTTTTCGTTTCAATTTCATGCTACACGATAGTGCAAAGAAGCTGCTCGGGTTCGGTGCGGTTCGGTTCGGTGCGCATTAGTGAATATGTGTAAATGTAGAAATGTCACTGCTTAAATGCATCTGCTATTCCGTACGCCGAGCGCTGCTGCATTCCGGAACGATGACGAATGGACATTCTGCGCAGGCAAGCAGCAGCACCCGGGGGAGCCATTGAGTGATGTTGTGGTGGACGGATGGGCCGGCGTGTTGGTGTTCCGGGCCCTTCAACCAAACAGTGCCATCGTTGATTGGGAAGGAGAGCGCCCAAATGCCACAGCAGAGACCATGGGACCGGGAAAGAGAAGCAAAGTCTGTGGCGTTGTTCCATGTCGACTGGATGCTGCGCGGAAGACCGAAGAAACTGGATGAAATTGAATTATGAACTTTGCTGTATCGCCGTGTGTAGCTACATATGTTCAATTCGACCAGCTCGCTGCAGCGAACAAGCGGAGGCTTGGTTCTTTTACGTTGAAAGCCCGAAGCTTCAATGCCAGTGGCACTGCACATCGAAAGATCGGTGCAAGCAAATGCGTCTCGCATAAAACACCGGGCCACCGGGTGGAAGTGAGTTTCATTGCTTGCCGTTGTATTTTTCTCATTTCCACACCCGAAAGCACCCCGTTCTGGTTGGAATGCTGTACAGGACGGAGGCGAAAGGAGATGTTGCCACTCTTCAACTAAATGACACACCACTTGCAGCTGAGCGTAGCAGAAAAGCGTTTACAACGCACGGGCTAGGCACGTGAGAGTGTCATAAATTAATTTGCCTGACTTATTTTTACATTGTCGCTTTATCACTGCCTCACACGTCCGCCACCGTTTTTGGGTGGGTGGGGTTGCGTTTGACCTTTGATTAGAGCTATCAAAACACTTGGGCTGCGCATGAGAAGAGCTGCTCGTAGATGAAAAGATTTGGCGACGACGGTGTTAGCTGAGAAACCTGAAAAAATGCTGTCACTGTTATCCAACGCATAAAGAGTTAATGCAGGATTTAGTCAAACGTAACAGTTGTATCTATTTTTAAAACAACCTGTGTTGTTTGTTCCATGATAACTTTTATGTTTTTGACGAAACACTTCGGCAACTCCAGCATTGGTTCTATAAACGTAGGATTATAATTAATTGTAATTAAAAACAATGTTTTTGATAAACAGACATAAAAGTTCGTTATAAAAATAGATACAAACACGCAGTTCGTTCATTTTGAAAATAGATACAACTGTTAACTAACATTAAGTTCTGTTGATGGATTGATTTGGTATCGATTTGCGAGCTAGCGACTGATAAGTAATCAAACATACTTTATTCATGTGAACACTTCATTTATATACATAACACCTCAGTGAAATTCACTATTTACTGTCTTTTTACAACACGGTAAAAATTCGATTTGTGCAAACAAAAATACGATAATCAAAATGGAATTCGATTCTGAAATAGAAATAGTACAGGAATAAAAATTACATTGATAGATTGTATCTAGTTTTAAACGAGAGTTCAAAACGATAGTTATCTTGCAACAGAATAAAAATCAATCATGTATGGTTAATTTGCAGAAACGAAACAATCGAGTGACTCATTTTTTTTGTATGTTTTTTTCTCCTTTAGCCACCTCTTCACTGCTTCCGTATCTGACCATCCACATGCAAAGCACCGGGTTGACGGTAGAGGAAATTGCAATCATCTACTTGGCACTACCATTCACAACGTTCCTAAGTCCGCCCATCACTGGTAAGCATTGAGAATTTGGGTACGTGGGTGCTAGCAAGGCATGGAGAAGGAAAGGGAAATGAAAGTGTGAGTGCAGAAGTTCTGCTCAAGCATCCTCAAAGAATATCTTTCGTTACCAGCCAGTTTCCCGTGCTGCTTGAAGTTTCCAGTTTGCTTTTCCAGCTTCTTATCAACTGATAACGTGAACAATTGTGAACCTTTTCCGTCGAGCGATCCGCGTGTTCATTCGCCGAACACAGCGTGGGAAAGGGGCCGCCGAAAGCCTCCATCGGTAGAATAAATTTATATTTTACCGATAACAAGAATTTGTGCCCGACAAAAAAAAACAAAAAACGCCATCAACCGTGAGAACCGCGTTGTGTTCGGTTCAGTTTCTGAAGTAGCTCCGGTGCTTCTTCAGGTGAAAGAAGAAGCGATTCCATTTTTTGTTCCCCTCGCGATGGATGGGGATGGAGGGAGCCGAAAACAAAAAGCTTCGATTAAAATAAGTTTTGGTAACAAAATAATGGTACAAGAATTAAGAAAACGCACCGCACCCAGGAAGCCAGCGTCGTATAGATCGATAAAATAAATTAAATGAAAAGGATGTCGGTGGAGTTCAGGGGCCGAGAATACCCGCGGAAGCCCGCGATGAATTGTTTGATCTCGGGAGGAAGCGTCGTAAGAGGGTGTATAAGTGTGTAGGTGTGTTTGTGCGTATGGGTGTACAGGAAGATTTCCATCGAGTGGCTAAGTGCGTGAAATCAGCCAGAAAGCTTTACAAATTGAAACCAGCCATCATTAGCCATCGAAGAGGGATGGATGGATGACGGTGAACGGTGACGGAAAATGGTAAAGAGCGTACCGTGCGTCGAAGCATGCCATGCTGCGAAAGGAAAAGCCAAAATATCGCCACCACTACCGCTGTTGCCACGCAGGATTTGTAGTTAGTTTCGCCCGCTTTACCAAAGCCGGTGGCGGTGAATTGCTGAAAGTTGAAAGGCCAAGTGTGGCCGTGCAGTTCACAGGAGGAGCGTGCGAGTAGAGAGTAAAATTAATTATGTTTTTGTATAACGTAAATTAATCAATCTCACTAACAGCATGTTAATTTAAGCGAATACTAATAGGGAGGGGAAAACCTGGTCCAAGCTATTGCTATTAATTGAAACGTAGGCATCTGCCACCGATGCTGATGCTGCTCCTTTCTTACCTCCTGGAAAAGGGTGTAGCAGCACTTCCGGGCTCAGGCTTATTCGGCTGATAATTGCATTGAGTCGCTGTCGATGGACGTGTGCTCGGTATCGAATTGCCGTCTGCTAAAGGCGCACAGCATGTGTTCCAAATGTGTTGAACATAATAACGTTGATGCTTGTTTGCTTTCCATAAATTCCAATAGTGGATATTGTTTAGTACATTTTGTATGAAAAATATCACTATCAGTATTTAATAAACTGAAGCATACGGATGGCACTAATTAACATTCTAAATCCATCCGGTTTTGTGTCGATCGGGAGCGATTTTGCTGTTCGATAGCATAACTTTTCTATTCCTAGAGATTACAATAAAATTTATAAAGAGTCAAGATACGACGAGTTTTTTTTTTTGTAAGATAGACATATTAAAGTTCTATCAGTAAAACACATTCTTTACCATACCATTCCCATTAACCAAACATCTTAACGTAGGTCATTACAACGAGATTAATCGCAATATTTGTTTCGTTTCTCCATTCTGTAAAACGATCTACAATTCATTATCAATTTGGTAGAAAAATATGAATTATGTTGACTCAGATTGACGCCGCTCATGCTATTTCCTCGTTTTGTATTTTTATTTTGACGCCAGCTAAAGTTTTTCTGAAAGCAGTTTAGTTATTGTAATGAAATATCGAATTATCAAATTTAAATACAGCATTTCAAATCAAGTTATTCGACATTAAAAACCAAATTTCATGACAATGCACACTTCACAATGATTTTATGGGATAGAAAATGATAGGTTGGTAAATAGGGTAATCTTACTCTAGCTTTAATGAAATAGCGTTTTTAGTTTATTTTTATTTTCATTTATTTGTTTGTTTGATTTGGTTTGTTTGGTTTCGGATTAAAATATTTATGTATGTTGTACTTTACGTATAACTGTTGTATGAATAACTCTATGCTGGAAACAAATCTGCATAACAGAAGCAAAATAAAATAACCATTTTTTATTTCCACATAACCGTACGGAAAACAATATTTGTTGCCTGGGTAAGTCAATTTCCCCATTCGGTCTCACGAACCAATACCACGCCATGATCGAAGCAAGATTCCAATGCTTCACAGCCGAGGTCAGATGTGCAAAGCCATTTTCTAACGTTGATGATGTTGTTGTTTCCCTTCTCGGCAGGATTCCTGGTGGACAAGTTCGGACGGTACAAACCAGTTGTCATCATGAGTTTGCTTTTAAATGCATTATTCCACCATTCGCTGTTGCTGATCCCGCAGCAGGAAATACCTGGCAAGGTACCGGAAGCGTACGTAATGAGACATCCCGGCACGGGAAATGTCGAGGTGAGTGTTACAACACATTCATAATTCAATTACTCGCCAGGGGGGTGTTGATTTCGTCAAAACTGTCAAGCTGTAGAAGGACCGTACGGCTGTAGCATTCGATGGGAAGCAGACCAGCAAACATAGCCACACAGTGTACACAGCTTTGCCATGGGGTGAAGTTTTATAATACTATTTGACACGTTGGTTTGACGAGGCGAGAGAAATTGAAATTGAAATTGATTTAAACAAAACGACCAGTACGATTTGAATGCCGTTGAGCGTTTAGATTAATTTTTGATATGAACAGAAATATAAGATAAATTAATTCATACATTAGAGCTACAACACATACTCAAAGCATACTAATTTCAAGTGGTTAAATATGACATTATAATTTTGTGAAAATCAAGTTTAAAAATTTAGTTTTGATAAATTTTAGTCCATGCTTCAGCTTCAATTAAAACGACACATTTAGTTTATACTTCAACTTAGTACAAGTATTAAAATATAGATAAAAGTGTTCTATTTTCAAATTTCTACAAACATTCATTGGTGTTAGATTATTAAAAGAAATAACGTGTTAAAAATTATCCTTTTATGGGTTAAAAATTAGTATTGCTTGGTATATCACTACAATTGTTCAAAAAAAGAACAAATATTTTTTTAAAATATAAAAACCCTCGAGAAGAGCTTTTCATTAGCCATTTACGTGAAAACCGAGGCCGGATGGTGTAATGGTAGCAGCTATGGTGGTAAAATCAGTCTAGAAACCCGGTAAAACGGCAGGCATGCCTTCGGTTGTAACGCCAAACAGAAGAAAAAGAAGAATTTACGTGAAAATAATGTTCTTAACAAAATCAATATGATATGACTTTCTTGTTTGTTGCATACTTTAAGGAGCATTATGGAAGATTTAAAATGAAAGCGCGTTTCATACACGATTTCTATTGCAGTTGAGTTATAAGAAAAATAGTTAAATTGAAAATAATAAATTATAAAAAAGACAAAATACTATTTACTAATACATTAAGCGACGTCCAAAACAACTTAAGCGATATGGAATCATGTGTGAATTTTTTTAAATTTTCCTTACGTTTATTGTTAAAGGTGTGGTGGTCACCATGCCCGAGCCGTGAGTGTCCGGAGGAGGAGGAAATTGATATCGTCGTCGATCAGTGCCTGGACCATTGCTTGCTACAGGAACAAAACCCAAAGATTGAGCTCGCACCACCACCGACGGACTTGCCACTCGTTGTAACACCAAATGGCGACGAACCGAACGACCCGAAGGACGATCTCGATTTGTTCGTGCGAAACAAGGGCAAAAATAAAAACAAAACTGCTGACGTACTTAGCACAACAAGCAGCATCAGTAGTAGTACCAGTAGTTCCAGCACTACCGAGCTGTACATAGACAGTGAGTGAACTGGTAGATTTGAGTGATTTGTTTGATTTTCAAATGTTTTCTCTCCCACCCGCAGAGTCTTTACTTAAGGAGCAACCGGAGGAAGAGGAATCGGAAGAGAGCGAAGATAGTTGGGTTGTGGCCGGTAGCGGCGACTCCGCGTTCATCGTGCTCGACATGCATCCGGATCTGGGGGAACCGATCGAGCAGTTGGGTATGGAGATCGAACACGACGACAACGCCACCGTGACCGACTTTAAGACGCGCTTCGGTGTTGCGCTGCTGTGGAAGCAGGGTGTGAATGTAACCGCGCTCGAGGAGGAAGATCTTCGCTGCGGTGGGCTCGTACTGAACTCGAACATGACGCTCAACAGCAACATCAAGCTGTCGGAGTGGGCAGCCGATTGTATGGTGCAACGTTGTCGTTTCCGGCGCAACGGACCGGACATCTGTCCGCCGGACTACAAGGAGAGCGATGATAAGATTTTCTGGATATACTTTGCGCTGCGCTTCCTAGCAACGACGATGCTGTCGGCCGGTGTCACAATTATGGATCCGATCGCGCTGACCATGATCGAGAAGTACGGTGGAGACTTTGGCCGTGAACGTCTGTTCTCCAGCATCGGTATGGCCATCTTTTCTCCCATCACCGGCGTGCTGATCGATCTGTTCTCGAAGGATCTCGGCTACACGGACTACTCGGCGGCGTTCTATACGTACGACATCCTGCTGATTATTTCGTCCGTCACGGTGTTCTTGATGCCGCTTGGAGAGAAGCTGCCGGCGGATAACGTGTTCAAGGATCTGCTGAATTTGCTCAAGCTGAAGCACGTCATTATCTTCATTTGGTTCCTGTTCCTGTTGGGTAACTTCTGGGGCTTTATCGAAAGCTTCTTGTTTTTGTATCTGAAAGAGCTTGGAGCTCCGAACTATCTGTTGGGTAGGTTGAGTTTGCCCGTTGAGGTTGCCGGGCCTGCACGCTAAAACTATGTTTTCCACATCATGTTCAATAGGCATAACAATTACGGTGGGCACCGTGAGCAGTATTCCGTTCCTGTACGGTGCCGGACGCATTACGAAGGTGGTCGGGCACGTCAATTTGATCGTGATAGCGTTCATCGCGCATGCCTGCCGTCTAGTAGGCTATTCGTTTATCGAGTAAGTGGACAGTTTCCCACTTCTTGCTCGGGTTGCTTGGTTACGCATCCAAACTGTCAATATGTGTTCTCAATTTGCAGAAACGCCTGGTGGTGCTTCCCGTTCGAAGCGATGGAAGCACTCTCGTGTCATTTGATGTGGGTGGCGGCAGCTACCTATTGCGCTCTGTTGGCCCCGAAGAGTTTACTTGCGACACTGATCGGTGTGCTGGGTATGGCTCACTTCAGCTTGGGTCGAGGAAGCGGCTCCTTCTTCGGTGGATTCCTGATCGCCGAGGTCGGTACTCGTGAAGCGTTCCGGTACATGGGCTTGGTAGCGGTTGCTGGTGGGCTTGCCTACAAGTTCATACACTCCATCTGGCTGCGGAAATACGATAATCCAGTGAGTACTGGCGATGGCGCGAATATTGTCATGGAAACGGGAAAACGATTTTAACATTTTCCACCCGTATAGGACGCGGACGATGAAGCAGTCGAAAAGGGCGAAGCGGAGAAGCTGTACACCGATGGCGACGAACCGAAGACGAAAGATCAAGGAACCTCAATGTCGCAGGAGCGTCTATCGCTCATGATAAAGTACAATCAGATAGGCAGTCTGACGTCTTTGCCGCGTGGTTCACGGGTAAGTAGGGTGTAAGCATGGAATGTATCTTAATTGGAATTGTTTCGGTGCCGCAAACACAGTCGACTGTGTACACGGTACTTCGTCCACGATGGTGTAAGGCAACCGGATGAAGCTAGCTTCCCAAAAAAACGGATGACACATTTATTCCAACGCGTCCGTATAACGAAGTACATTAAACTTTATAACCATCTAACAAGTAAGGATTTGGCTTGTTTGAGCGACAACTTGATTAAGCGACAGTTGTTTTTCCTTCCGCCTGATATACTCATCTTTCTCGTTAGATCGGTCGATTCGCTCAGCGCATCAAACGAAGACACGACGACAGAAAATCTGTAATATCCCTTTGCGGGTGAACAAAAAACAAGCCGCACGAGCGAACGAACGATGCGCGAGTTATTATTATCAAAACACCTCTTATCGTTTGTTTACCTTCGCTGGTGCGCTGTACGAATGTCTTGTATGTGTGGCATTAATGCTTCTTCCCTTTTCGTGTAGTGTGTATATGTGTTTTATCTCGCTGTACATTGCTATATCGCCCACGTCTTAGCCCGGTCGAGAACCATCTCATTTCTGGCAGATTTTCTGGCCCCACGACCGGTGGGTATGAGGAAAAATAAAAGGCATACACAAATAAAACCCACTCACCGGGGAGCATGTTGCGCGTGAACTGATAAAAGCCCCCGCTGAGCGAAGTGAAGGGACCCGTCACACTAGCGGATGGTTCTTGTTCGTAAATTATTTTCTCGTTTTTTTTGTGCGCAACATTTTAGGCCTTGCTTTTGGCTGCTGCGTTTTGGCTGCGATATTCAGGTGTTATTGACGTGGCTGAGGCAAGGATACATTTGCCTTACAAAACACAAACTTAGAAGTACACTCCGATAACCGGATGTGTAATGACGATGGCAAATGTTGTTACTCTTTTTTATTTTTTGAATATGGCACGAAGAAATTTTGTACGAAGAAATATTCGTTACTTAAAAAAAATACTAAACTCTAAACTTACACAAAAGATTAATTAGGGGGTTAAAAGGTTATTTATTTTTTCCAATTGTTACTTTTGCCACGGCACCCTTTTTTATGTCGGTAAATTTAAAGTGAATCAACAGGCTATTTAGGCTCCAAACAATAAATACGAAAAATTTGTCAGCAGACAAAATATGCTGAGTTTCATTTTTTTTGTCTCACCACAAATATTTCCAAAGACTGTTCTTGCCATTAAACTAATAGTATTATTGTTTCTGTATTCTGTAAAAAGACGTTAAAGTCTAATCTTACTTTTACATTCATTGATTTTACAAACATTCTGCCGAGTAAATAAGTACGAATTAAATTAAACCGTTTTTATATACTTCCAAATAAATAATTTCAGCACATCCTAAATATATCTGAAACATGTTTTGCTCATTTCTTGTTATCGGAATATTTCTAACTGCAGTCAAAAGAATGCGAGCGGTTATAGTTTACCTTTTTCTTCTCAACACTGCCGTGTAACGTGTTTACTATACCATGTTAAGAGATGTAGATGTTCCAAATGAGTATAAGTATTTATCGAGTGAAAGATCGATGCCGCTATCTTTGTTGTTCTGCAGGATATATAAGTAAAAACTACAAGTACAAAAGTATTCTGAGAACACAGCTAATAGAAATGTTCACACAATTTGTATGCAAATGAGTTGAATGATCAAATTCAAGATGTAAATTGGCTCCAACAAACATTGTTAATAGTTCCGACATAATGTCACAAGTGACTATTTAAATCACGACAAATCCAAGCATATTTGAATCATTTTTGAAGCCTTTTGTTATTTGATTGCGTCTTTATATCAATATTTATTTAATAGTGCAGAAACATGATTTGATAATTCCATGAAAAAATACTCGTTGCAAGTGTAAAAGCATCAATGTCAGTTAAAACGATCGTTAGAATTCACAACGTAAGAATTGTGCTTTAATAATATAAACATCAACACAGGCGATTTTCATGAATCAAATATCCCCTTCCTTATGATCACGATCCTGATTATGTTGTCACGTTGATTGAATAACATTAGGTTCAACACCGCAACGGGCAATAACAATCAGCCATATACCGTGGTACGTGGTAAAAGTTTCACGATATTTTACATGCATTACTGCGAGCTAGCAAAACAAACGTACTTCCGTGCCGGACACGGAATACATGTAGACGATAATATAGAGAATCTACCGACGACACTTGACTCGACTATCCTATCTTCCCAATTCCAGGGCGACGTGAACGATGTCTTTTCCAAGCGCCGCAGCAGTTACAACATTGAGTTCGTGCGCGCACAGAAGGGCGGCGGCAGTGCCTCGAAGGTTTGTTCCGCATTCCAAGAGCCCACCCAGCTGTCGTAATCGTAAAAAGCGATTGATAATTGTTATCCATTTTTCTGTGCCATTCTCGTGTGTATTTTGGGGTGTGTTTCGTTTGCAGGTGGATTTGCTCAAGTCAGCGGTCGACATCAACCACAAGGCGTCCCAACCCCATCTGCGCAAGGAGGGCAAGGCGTCCGATCAGTCACTCAACTCGAAACGTGCCGACAGTGCGCCTCGTTTGAATCAATCGAAGAACATCTCCCAGCCCATGCTGAGTGCGGTGGTCGATGAGGTAAGTGAAATGTGGACGATGATGCCGCTGCATAACGAGACATGATGGGAATGGGTCGGGTTTTGACGCACCAAGCAGAAAGTGGGAGGGGAAGGAGAGGGGGGGGGGAAATCGCCTATTGTACTGTACGACTGTGTTCACTGATTTAGGATCTGCCATCGTCTGTGCTGTCGCGTCACAGGAAAAAACACCACCAGAGTGGCATTCTGGTGGTGAAGGCCTGCAGCCAGGATGGCGATTTGGATCTGCGTAATTATTTGCGGGTAATTTTCGGAAGACCGTAACCGCAATTCCTCGGCTTCCAAATGCTTCGTTGCATGTTTGCATGCATGGTTAAAAATTAAATCGCTCGATTTGGTGCCTAACTTAATTGGTTTTCGATTACTCAATTCCATCGGAAATCGGTTGTGTAAATCGAAACCGATCGGTAATCGGTAATTCGATGGAATGTATTTCGGTTGAGCATGTTGGAAGCATGATGGTGGTGCATGTGCGGTGAAGGTTCACTCATTTCGTTGATAAGTTGTGCATTTCAAACACTGCTATGTCGATGTAAACCAAGAAAATGTTTTAACCGATTTTTTAAGAAAGTTATGTAATATTATTCCTACAACATTCAAGGAAACCGAGCAACGTGATTCGATCACCGAAGGCGAGGAAGAAAATTACAAGCTCGAGTTAAGCAAAAAAGCATCTCGTGGCCACGTGCTGAACGATATCCCTGAGCGAACGGTGGAGGCTGCAGATGCTGCTGGAGCACCGGCGGCTGCTGTTACTTCGACCCAAAAGAGCAAGGAGGAAGCATCAACAACAACCGCCACCACCACCACCACCACAACGAGCATATCAGACGATCACGCAAAAACTAACGCCTCCTGATAAACCGGGAACGGGTGTGGTTCGTATGAAGGAGCTATTCAACATAAGTATGCGTTCGATTCCGGGGTGCTGCCATCTGCCTTTAGTGCTTTTCACAATCACTACAAAGGCCCGGCTTCCGCTTCGATAATTGATGATGTGCTCGTTTGCATTCGTTTGCCTTCGAACGTGGAACGTGTACATGGCAAGACAGCCGACCAATTAGTATTGTTTGCGTCCGGTTCTCAGCTTCCGAGAATGCAATAATTAGCGCAAATAGCACACCATAAGTACAATATGTAAAAGACGAATAAACTTGTTTGATTCCGTTTAGAAAGCATAACTCATAAGCAGTCACAGACTAATTATAGGAAAATAAGAAAGTGAACAAAAAGGCAAGGTAAGTATTTCACCGGTATAGTACGAAACGAATCGTCTCTGTATTGTGTATTGAGTACACGGAAATGAAGGAGTCTGTTGACGATATAGATTGTGTTTCATCTAGAAAACCATTTTGTCTTGTAAAACAACGTATGTTTTTTACTTTTTTCACACAAATTCCAGAATTCGGGTAGAATGGAGAACAATAACGTTCAGGAAAAATTGTAAAACTAGATGACTTCAGAAATGGCTTTCCTGTTATCTCTTTAAGAGGTTTTAATCTATTGATTTATCCTGCAAACCAACGTTTATTTCGTAAAACTTTGCTCATCGCTGATTATAAAGAGCATCACAAAAGATTACGATTGGCTGGTAAGATGGTTTTTTTCATCTCTCTATCAATGTTCTCTATCAATGTTGGTCAATTCAGAGTGGGTATGGCATACGAATGAAGCCGATCTTCATTTGTCTATGCAATTTACACAACAATCTGAATTAAATTTGTCAGTAAAATTTTAGAATTTAACACGTTTTTATCTGCCAGGGGGAAAAGTGGTGGCTGCGTCATTCTTTCACACGACGGGAACGGTACCAAAGGTACCCATTTGGACCATCTGTCTCCTCCATACAAGCAATGACAAACCGGCTATCATGCAGCCTAATATCAACGCAGAAAGCCGCAAGCTAGCGCGATTGATTGTGGGGCCACGTTTACAAAAAAAGAGGAAGATGAGTCCTTACGAACGCAATCTCTTTCAAATGGTTGTATGTTTCCTTCTAACATAAAAGTTGCACCCTTTCATGTTTTTACAACTGGAATCTAAATTTCCCAAAAAATAGTGGTGCTCATTAAACAAAACGCAAACGTTCGCTTCATAAATGTATTTGTTAAAAAGATGTTCTTTACGTAGGACGTTTGTCCCTCGCCAACTATAGTTAGTTTTTTTGTTAATAATAAAAGCAATGTTTTATGTCACTCAAAATAAATAAATAACTCAAATGTTCTTAACACAGATCGTATCGAATGTTAACAAAACCATTACGTTACTGTTTGTACGCTTAAATATATTTCAATTATAAAAACGTATTGATTTTATAACATCATTACAACAAGAACAAGTTTGTAGTGCAGTCCCAGCCACAATACTTACCGTTTTATCAGCAGCAAAAACATTTCTGTCAGCATTACTACCAGAAACGACAACTGTCAAGCGACGTCTCAACTACTGGGCATTTAAATTTTATAACAATTTTTCATGTTTATTTTGTCACTGTCTGTGTATTACTCATGCATTAGAAGGTAAAGGTTTGCCGTGGAGCTTCGCCCACCTTCCTCCCGTGGAGCGCCTGTCGGTATTTGGTTTTTATGTGTACGAATAAAATGCTTGCCATCTGACCTCTCTACTGTACGATGCTTCCGCGTCGTGCGCACACATTACCACTACCTCTTAAACAGTTATTTTGATGCACAAATTTGAAACAAATTCCAACACATTCCGAAAAACACCACACACATACACAACAGTATGAAGACGATGATGATGATCATGACGGTGGTGGTGGTGGTGGTGGTGGTGACGGTTCCAGACCTGCAAGTTTTGGCAACTATGATGCGTTTGCGATGGTAACGAACTAGAAGCATTGTTATGCTGTCAAATTGTTATTTCTCTGCCATCGTAATAATGTCCACGGTCGTCCACGGCATGACCGTGACTCGCGCAGGTGACATTGAATACTTTAATAGCTTCTGTAGCTATAAAAACCAACTAACCATTCGGGTCGTTCATTCCTGCTTTGATTTAAAGTGACCGTGATGGTAAATTCTTATCTCTTGCTTATCGCACTAACAGTTTTTTCTTGACTGCCCCAAGGATAGCGAACCTCGTCCGGGCCGGGAGTGTACACGTTCGTATATGTAAGCAATTTATTTGGCGCAATTTAAACGAATGCAAGCGATCCAATCCTCCCATAGAGATGCAGTAGCGTGCAAATGCTGGACAGCTCTGCGGCTATAATTTGTTACCCGCTCACAGCAGTCTCTCAGCCTAAATACCAGAACTGGGAAGGAAACATGTTGCAATTCAAAAATTAAACACAAAACGACAACTCCTACAGCAAGTACATACACTAACATTAACCCACACATCCTACACCATGATTCAATTGACAGCGGATCGAATTAGTTCGGGCCTCTTAGGGCACCTTGTCTCCTTTACTCCTGGCAAGAATGAAAAAACCAACAAAAAAAAATTACAATTCGAAAATCCAACGAACTTAATGCTCCAAGCGGACGATTGCGGTTATCATTCAATGGAGGGAGTTTTGTATGCATTTGAGTCGGCGGAGTCACACACCGAGGCAAGGCGTATCCATCATGTCAGCTTGTCCTTCTTTTCTCTTCCGTCCGAAAGCAACTTTTCGCAACACTCCTACGCAAACAAGCGAGGCATTGGCTGGATGTGGTTGGAAGCGGTAGACGTACCACCTTGTGATTGGGATACATAATAGTATTTCACAGTGCACACAGTTCGCCAAGCCGGGAGATCTGTGGATAGTGGATTTTTATGTTTTGTTGAACTTACCGCACCATGGAGATGGGTACGTATTTTCTTCACCATGCACCGCACTGTTGTCTGCTGTAGTATATTAGTTTGGCCATTTTGTTTCTAGTTTGTCGCTCGCTATGCGCTTGTCTAGGTGTTTGCGTATGTGTGCGCGTGTTTTTTGTTTGTTTGTTTGTTTTTAGTCTATTATCTACGATAAGATGTACATTTGATTAAATCTTCTATTTTCTTGTAGTTATTGGAACGCAATGGTTACTTAAAATACTGCTCCTTTCAAGCTGTCCCAGCAAGAACAGTGTGCGTTGCTTTTTGTTTCGTCATTTGTTGCACTACATTAAAAGCACTATAAAGAAAGCTATGGTTGTAGTTTTCGACAAAGGTTGCAAAATCGGTTATCGGTACTGTAACTGTGTTTATTTCACTAGCGGAAAACGCACCGGAGCACTCGGAAAATCGGGAAGGGGAGCGGAAATATTTGTGTGCTACAGAATGACCATTTGTTCAAACAAAACGGGGGCAGGTTTTGGACTACGCCAGTCAACTTAATCGGAACAACTGGATAACGGTCTATCATTAATGTTTTTGTTTTGTCCTAGTAGAATAGTTTTAAGTACAGTTTCCCAAGCACTAGAGACTCTATCATGAGGAAGAAAGGGGAAAACAATTTAAATTACCTAAAAACACTATCCCACTCTGCAGGATATATCTCGTGACTTTTTTTTATCAAATAACTTGGCAACCGGATAGGAGGAGTGTTAAAATTGCTAGAATCACTGCAATACTAGCGGTCATGGTACAACTCATGGGACAAATCAATCACAATTACTACGTTGGCGTTGACCTGCAGGCATCTATATAAATATGATTCGGAATCACCCGCTGCGCTGCGCACAATGTTTCTATTTGTTTGTATTTTCGTTAAAGTTGGGGTCAGTAGAGTTAGCTTTAATTTTTTGTGTTTTTGCTTGGAAGAATTCAGTTCAGTATGATCTTGTGTTTTGGATTTGTTTAGCAGTTTCTTTAATGAAGTTTGAAAATTGTAAGTATTTTTATCATTCTCTTGATGTATGTTAGTAAGATTCAATTTTCTGCTTTGTTTTTCACTCAATGTCAAGTAACTGGTATTTTAGCTAAGATTGTGGTAGCTTAAGAAAAAGTCGTATTTATGATTTTTGTTTGTTTGTTTGTTTGTTTGTTTGCTTGTTATTAAGATATCAATGAGTTTCGCTTAGTTTTCGAAAGCTATCCCGCCCTATTTTGCATTTCTCTTTCACGTTCCGTTGCCCCAATCGGCATGACATTATTACATATTGGATTTCTATCTTTCGTTATTCCACCGTAACGTGCTGCACTTGCATTTAAATTCACTTCCTTACCCTAATATATGCATCAAATGTTGCTACTTCGTTTAATGAGATTCAAAATATATTGGCACATTTTGTCCACCATTCTCACATACCACTCCGGCCGCTTCTCAAGGACTCGGTACGAACACATCAGCACACGCGTGAACGAATAAAATAACACTTTTGTCGTGATTGAACGTAAAAAAGAACACACTCCGGACGAATGTGAAAACTGTTTCCAAACGTGGAAAAAGACTCAGTGTATCAGGCTTCAGTTCTTCACTCGATGTAGTGTTTTGCATTGTCTATGAAGAAATGGGGAAGCACAAATCCAGCTATCGACTCGTGTAACGTTGTTGAATTCTGTGAAATCAACTCTTCTCTATCGCAATACCGCAGCCGTTGTTCCGTTTCGGACTTTCCGAACCTTTCGGACCTTTATATCCGAACAAAACGTTATCCTCGCTTGCGATCTCCAATGATACGGCCCGCTCCGGCATGCAAGTCCTCAATAAAGTGTGCGTGCAGAGGAAAAAGAACGTCTCACACGCTCGCGTTCACGCACTCACAAACCTTCTACATCCACAAAGGAGTCGGATAAAAGTTATTGGTTCGTTGTCAAACGTAAGTCCCAGGAGAGAAACGATGGACATTCGTTTCTCCAACGTGTAGTTGTTTTATTTTAACGAGTTACTACAGCCAAACATAGTTGACAAAACTGACATTCGTGTGTCCCAACTGACTCAACTGGTACGAGTTCAAGCATGCGCTAGATTTATTCAACATCAATTTATGTGAGGATGTTTATCGAAGTGGATAGCTCTTTGTAATATACTATTTCACTTTCTCTTTTTCGGTCTTTCACTCTCTACCTCTCTGATTAAAGTAATCTTCTAGATAGATATCTTTAATTTCCGAACCCTTGCAATCGAGTGCTGAAGTAGAGTAAATGTAGCTTTTCCTTTGCAAAAGAAATAGCTTTTCTTCAAACGAATCGCATCGAATCGATCGCAATTGCATCTGTCGTCGATGTAATAGTGTTTGCAGAGGAAATGAGCAGCGGCCGTAACGTTCTAATACATTAACAATACTTGGGGGTGGTGGTACTCGAGTGCCGTTCAAACAATGAAATTTTGCATACTTTACACTTACACTCTTGTAGGTTGTAGTCGTAACACTAGATTTACTTACGTTCGCAAGTCGCATGTGTGCATGTAAAGGCTTTCTAACATGCTGGCGGGGAGTCTTTGGAGGGAGTTTCTTCATTGATTTAATTCATTCACTTTTTTTCTTTAATGTTGCTTACTTCAACCGACGCACGAGCGTGCTTATTCGTTTGGCAATCGCAAAACAATCCTCATATCATATTGTACTGGACCAAACGAGAGAACGAGCGAAACTGAACAAATAAGGTATCAATTTCTTCGCAATAACCGCTAACCACATACTTACATACAGCCGCATACGGAGCCATTCCCATTTGTGCGCCGGGTGTGAATGAGATTGTATGCGCCGGGATATCAAAGGAAATGGAGTTTTCTCACCACCCCGCGACCTCACTCACGCGCACGCACAGCCCCGCGGGCGAGACCACCGCAGCACCGACACCCGTTCGTTGCGACGACACCATCTCGCCTTACCATTACTGTATCAGGGGCGCGTTCTGCGAGTCCCCAAAGTCCACCGTGTAGTACATGTCGTTTTCCAAATTCATCGGTAGCGGTTTGTTGATTATTCGTTCCGGTTGCAGGCCCGCGTACGAGTTGGGCAGCTGGTGCGCGTAGTTGTAGTTCGGATTCGTGTGGCTCTGGTGATGGTGGTGGTGGTGGTGGTGTGGCTGCTGTTGCTGCTGCTGCTGATGGCCCTTACCGCTGAGCCAGTGGCGGTTAGCGTTGGCAGGCTTGGCACGACGTCCGAATACGGGAATCAGCTGACGGTGCTTGGTGGCGAAGTGTCGGTAGCTTTGATGGACTTTGCAGTGACATGCGGTTACCTGGGGGTTGGAAGGTGTTGGTGACAGGGACAAAAAAGAAGACACAAACCTATGGTTAACGTTGATCTATTTTATGACAGATTTTATTACAGCTTTCACAATCAAATTTGTTAATTTGTTTGAGTTTTGGAAAATCATAAAGTATTAATTAATGTACAGCTTGCGAATTGTTCATTAAATATTTGGAATAAATAATTTCTCTTAAGAATCACTTGCATTAACAACTTTACACGAATTATTATGTGTGATGTTTGAAAATGTTTATCATGCATCACAACTTTATATAGCTCTATACATACGATTTAAAATATTATTTGAAATAGCCACATTAAGTGTGGTTAAATCTCTTATACGCTCTTACAAAATGGAAAAGGAGGCAATGTATTCTTCGTCATTTCAGTAATTAAATGAAACCGTACATGGATGAGTTACTGTCAACAAAAAATAATTGTCCCTATAAAATTAAAAGCAGGATTTTACAACAAACGGCACCTTATATATCTCACTAATATCTACTACAAAACAAAAACAATTCAGACACTCTGAACCAGAGCAATGGGAAGGACTGAGAACGGGCTGGAATCCATTATCAGTGGAGTTCCAGAGCGACTTTAAGAAGTTTTTGTTTCAGTTAATTAAAAAAACGATATTGTTTCGTCCGTTTTCAAATTACACCACTCTCATTGTTGGATATTTGATGTGAATGATCTTTGAATTGTTAATTTTATTTAACAATTTTTACTTTTAATAAAGAAAGTGTTTGAAAATACAGCAAAGGAAACCGTATTTGAAAATAAATTATGTTTTAAATACAACAGTGAATGTACATGCTCATAATACAGACATAAGAAAAGGTAATTAGTCTTAAGGCGTAATAGATTTTAAAATTGGCTCTAGTTTAGCTTTAGGCAATTCTTGTTGTTTGCTTTCATTTGCATGTAGCAAACATGGGTATAAGTTTGCGACACAAGACTTAAATATATACCACCGATTTTTATTTTTAATTCGAACCGAGATAATTACGTGATGAGATAATCTCTCGTGTAATGGCGATTCACCGCTACATTACACGTCGGATTTGTGGGATTATTACAAAAGCAATTATATGATTCAAAACCTTTGCTAAGCAAAACTAGCAAACCAATAGCAACATTTTTGAAATATTGTACGATCTTGCAACAACATACTACCATTTACGGTATGGTGAAGGGCACCTTGCTAAATACCAACTTGATGTTTAATTGTATGAGATTGAATGAGTAACGTTAGGAATGGTGGAATCTCGATTGTTCGAGAGTGTTGAATTACTTTCATTGAGTGAGGTGTGGTGCATTCCAAATGCTAATGCTAAGCTGTTCCTTATATGGGCTCTATATTTAATTTAAGCTCGTTTGTTGTTTAAGTTTATCCTATTGTTTGTCTTATTACCGTCTATGTAAATTAGTGTTTGTAGAAGCATCATAATCATAGCTTTTACTAAGAGTATTTTTAACTATTGAACTGATTTGGTTGCAACGTAATTTTTGATAAACTACTTATATTTTTAAAAAATAATCCGTTGATAATATTTTTCACGGTTTGAAATGTGCTGTTCGGAACTAATTGCAATATTTAGAAACCATCGATAGTCTGGATTTATTGTAACAAATACCTTTTTTTATTTGATTTCTACTAAATAGTGCGAAATAGGAATGAATTATTGTATAACACGTCTCTACAATTATAAAACAAAATTATAAAATGTAAACTTATCTTCATGTTTGCAAAAGATCCTGCAACTGTCCTCCATCTAATATGTGTCAGGAAAACAATCCTGGTTCCAGGAATGTTCGATGGTCGTTTGGGCAAACATCGACACATTTACAACACGGACAAACCATTGTAACAAATGAAAATAATTTTTATTTCCCACGAGAGGAGGGTCCAATCGGTTGGACGAAAAAGTTACTATATATTTCGTGGCTGATTCTGCTGCTGCTGCGCGTGCTTGTTACTCTGAAGCACCCACACTCGGCCACATGATGGTGCAGGGCTTGTCGCAAAGTTATTGACTTTTATCAACAATCGATAGGCTCGATAACTAATGAGCACCGATGCCCACTCATGTTTGTTGCGGTGCGCGTTGCGACGAGTAATAAATTGCTGTTTCCCACCACGTTTTGCGATGGGAGAAAATGGCATCAAATGCGATTGATGGGACGTGTCCCGGGGTCATTGCGCAACGAATGAAACTCCTTTCACGAGGAGTTTTGCGAACGCAACGGGGAATTGGAATGCATGCGGGAGTGGGCGAAAAAAACGTACTCATTGGTAACAAAACAAAGAAAAAACGGGGTGCGGTGGAAAACGCGTCCTAGACAACGTCGGTACTTACCACGATGGCCACTATCAAAATGGCGGTGGCGAGCGTTCCAGCCGCAATGTACGCATTGTGTAGCTCGATCGCGCTGTTGTGCTTGCCGGTGTGCGCCACGACGGCATCGTCTCCGTACATCGTGCTGCCACTAATGGCACGCAGCCCGTTCTGATTGGCCAGCGTGTCGGACAGCATCTCGCTCGAGCTTACCATTGTATCGATGACGAAGTTTTCTGCGGAGTAGGGAGAGTCGGACGCGAAACGTAATGATATCATAACACCCGGGAGATTAGGAAAGTTTTTACTCAAACGCGGCAACGATGTTCGATGACCGAACGGGGCGTTCTCTCGTTCAAGCAGGAGTTTTGGGACAGGAAACAAACAAAAAAAGAAACACAACTCGAGAACAGAACCGAATGGGGCTGCTACTCCCAGGACGAACCACTGGATGCGAAGTGGCAACTGTTTAATTTCGCTCGTGCCGAAAGTTTCTTGAAAAATGGTTAACTAGCTTTGGGCATAATCCACCCGGATCGCACTCCAATTTGCTTCTATCCTTTGAGAATTTACTTCAGGGTGAGCTCATGATGTGCGAAATAAAGACGTATGAAAATCGATGCACGATGGGACAATTCGTGGCTGGCTATCGGAAGGACATGGCATGTGAGGAGAGTTTTTGCTTTAATAAAATCAAACTGGAAACGAATGATCGTTTTGATGAGTGGCATTTACCCACATACGCAAGTACAGACGATAATCTCCATCAAAAAGTAAACATCCGGTTTGCGCGCCATGTGCAAAGTGCAGCGTTTCTTCCCCACGCCCAGTTCTCGGTTGACGATTGACAGGATGGCCGTTTAAAATGATAATTTCCATATCGCATCAGTCGGTGTTTTACCTTACCTTCACACATTTTACCGGTAAATCCAGGTCGGCAGGCGCAGTAGAACGATTCCTCCGTTGTCCAGCAGGTGCCACCATTGGCGCAAGGGTTCACGTTGCACAGCTGTTGTGGATGGAAACGAGTGAAATTGTACGTTATAAGGTTCGGGAGTCAAATACGTGTGGGTATGTTATGAATACGGTTCAGCGGTATTACGGTGCCTTTTTTTCTCAAGCCTTTCTACTCATTCTTTCTCAATCTGGTCCCTTATTTAATGGCCTGACAAAGGGTTTCGATCATCTGGTTTGCATTTTCTATGACCCTTCCCCATTGTGGATGCTGTACCGCACAGGTTCTGATATTTGCCGGACGGTTCTGCGCCCCGTGTATGATCCCTGGGAAGTAAAGCTGCTGGAAAAAGTGGGCGGAGAGAGTGCCACCCGATGGATATTGGTAGCAGGCCGATCGAATCGATAGGTATCGGTCTCAAAGGGTTTTGCTCGGAAGATTCTTGGGCTTCTTTTTCTTGCAACCTTTTTGGTATGGTAACAAATGTCCGGTCTCGCTGTTTGGATTTAACGCACCACTTGGTGCGTTGAGAATGACCGTCATTAACTCGATGTCGTTTTTAATACGTTTGTGTCACATGCTCGCTTGTTTCGCTAATTTGTTTTCTGTGTAAGTGTCAAGGTATAGATGCAATCGTAATCCGTTTTCGTGAAGGTGAAAGAAAAATACGAATATGCGAGACAAATTTGAAGTATCTATCATGTTGTAACCAGAAACGTTTTATCTTTGATAGCTGAACCAAATAAACGAGCTGAAAGGGATTTGATGAGAACATATAGTATTGTTAAGCAATTCGGCCAGGCCGTCACTAACAAATTAAAAAAAATAGTATTGTTACCTTAATTTTGAGAGCTATTCGATTTTCTTTCACTCGCAAAGAATTTCACTCATAAAGAATAAACTGGCAGATTTTTCCAATGGCAGACTTGAAAAATATTTTATATCCTACGATCTTGCTGCTTGTGATGGATGAAATGGTGAAGTTTGTACGGAAATGGACGATTCAACAAAACTGTCGTTTCTCTAAATCCATACAACTTACCTACATTCATTTTGATATATCTTGTAAAATGTTTATGTTGTAAACTGGTAAAATAGATATATCTTGGCTCTCAAATTATGATAATAATATTTTTCATGCGCCAGTACTAGTTTCTCTTTACTTCTGCTTCGGCTTGAAAAGCTCTTTCAAATAAAATTTATTCTAAAAGTCAAAAATATTAAATGGCCAATAATCGCCTTTCAATTTATAAAATTAAGTATACTGTTATAACGTAAGTATTTGAATGCGATGCATTTATCATAAAACATTAAAGTCACCCGAAAAAAGGCATTCAGTTCATTAGTATTCAACATTCAGTATGTTACATGTTCGTGGAAGATTTTTTATACAATGTGCCGTTTGTAAGCTGGCCCTTAGAAACCTATAACACAAATTATCAGATCTCTCCAAACAAATTCAATGCCATTTAGATTCAAATAGAGATCACCAATGCACGTTGTAATCATTCTACTATGCTGTTTTCCAAAGCTGCTACAAAGTAACAAAACATATAAAAAATCTGTTACGTTATGTGTTACGTACCCAAGCGCCCAAGCGTTACGATAGCCTTCCAAAAGTGATAGCGTAAACTCTTGTGACACCATAAAAAAGATGTGCTTTTCGCATTGTACAGCCAAAAAACACAACGGCCAAAAAGCACCCGGCATTATTGCCACCAACGAGCTGCGAAAAGCTGTTACAATCCATTCCGTGACAAGTAAAAACGAACCCATTGCTCGGGATGGATCTGATTTGTGTACCCAGCATGTTAAGGCCAACTTTAAGCCGCACCACACCGGCGTGCTGCAGGAGCAAGAAGCAGAGGGCGAAAGATGAGGAGAGCAAAATCAACAAGCTCACAAACAGCTCGGCACAATAGCGGCATCGGCGGCGGTTTGGTTGGCGATGCCTACATGTTCCAACCTAGTTTGGCCTGGTGAGAAAGGCTTAAAAGAAAGGCGGACGAGATTAATTGGTTCGAAGCAGATAGCAAACAATGTGTCAAACCAACTGAAAAAGCTGATTTCAATTCACCGGAGCTTAAGCGAAGCAATACAACGTGGAAAAAACACGTTTTGCTCTGTTCAGGTTCCCGTTAGTGTTTGGGGCGGTTTCCGTGTTAATATTATTTTTTATTATTATTTACGTTTTTGTAATGATCAGGCGTTACCTTTGATCAGACGGTAATGCAACGTATAATGTATACATGTCATTTTCGATGGGCAGTGGGGTGTTGTGTGGAGAATATGAGCGTAAATGTGGCACGTAATCGATGTAGCAATGTGGCAATGAAGCATAAATACAAAGTATCATATATCCTGCAGGTTAGTTAACCTGGGAAATGGGGTTTTACATCCACCACAGGAAATGTCTACGGGTGCAATAAATCATCGTTGATGAAGATGGATTCATCAAATATTGATTTGTGTATCACTTATTACGGAAGCATAAAAAGGGTTTCGCCAGGCAGAACTGTGAAATGAAATGAATTCCATTGAATAGCATTTACATGCAAATAGCGTTTCAATCCTATTCCGTGGAATTACAGTAACATTGAAATTGCGCTGCAAGATGGTCGCATTATGAAAGCGCTAGTTTTGTAAAACGGCACCAATCACTTACTGGGCTCTAAGCCTTGGTAAAAGTAATCGATTGAGTGCATGCACTATAATAACGAACTTTACAACCGCTTGTTTGGCAGATGAAATCATCAAATGTGACTCAATGTGAACTTCAATATTTCATCATCTCTTCATAAAGTATGAGCTCTGAGGTATCATTAAGATTATTTAAATAACAATTTTGAAAGATTTAAAATATTTATGTATCTAGAAAGGAGAATCAACAGAAAAATATCTGCAAAAAAAAAATTATTGAATTTTTGTAAGTTTTTACGTTTCATAATTGCTGAGATCATGCGCTATTTTTTATTATAGTTTCATAGTAGTAAGCTATGCACTATTAAATATTAAATATTATTTGATTAACTTATTAACTAATTTACGATATTTATAAATTCATTTTAGTTCGCTAATCATCAAAGTGCAGTAACTGTTAAAGTTTATGAATATTTCTTAAATCTCTCGGCGGTACAATAATGAACATATTCCATTTAACTCATATAATTAATTTTTATACTTGAATCCTTTTCACTTGGTCAAACTGTATTTGATCCGCTATAAATAATTTCAATTTATAGCGGATTTTACCCATAATCGATTTAATGTAATAAAAAATACAGTAAATAGTTACTTAATGTATATAATATCGTTCAAGAATGTCACGCTTCATTGTTTATCTCAATCATTTTTTACGAAGAATAACAAAGACATTCCATTTGGATTCCTGTACATTAGATACTGAAAGTTTTTTGGGGCGTCTGTCGAAACCGTCGATTAACATCCACGGCGAAACGGAAGGAAACACAAAATTAGTAAAATATAATCTTATAATTTGCTTCAATAAAGAACGTAACATTGATCCCTTCAAAATTTACTCATCCATGCAGCCGAATCAGCCGCGTGTATGGGTTGGAGCATAAGGGAAGAATTTGTAACGGAAAGCAGCATAAAAAATAAAACGATCAACCCCTGTCGGGCGCAATCTAAATTCCTACGGAGATGTTTTCATTCCTACACTTGCACACCCACTTGCGAATCCACGATGGCGAGACGAAGAAAAACCGATTGCCCAGATGGAGAAATATTTCTTGCCATTTGTTTCGTGTTTATGTTATTCATTTTCCATCCAACATGTCGCCGGAGAGGAAGAAATAACGATCGTAACAGGACTGGCTTACAGGCGACACAGTAGAGACGACAGTTGAAGAAAAAAAAAACGTATTGAACATTTCGTAATTCCTGTTTCGTACCACCTCCACGCTTCGCTTTTTCCCAATGGTAAGCATTCGACTTCCGGTTGTAGAAAAAGTGGAATTTCACCATCCAGAAGGCCGCAGCATCGACAAGTTTATCGAAACGTACAAAATACGACGTCAAAACCCGTCAAAGCCCTTGCTGCCAGGAGGCTGGGAGTTCCCTGGCGAAAAAGAAGATGATACCGAGCGACACGATGATACTGATGACGATGTCGAAGCGGATGACGATGATGACGTTGGTGTGCCGAGTGACAGCTTCGGGAAGGGTTTTTTTGGAATCACAATCGAGACACTGGAATGTCTGTCCGCTGTGCGACCGGAGCAGGAGCTGTGCACCGAGCAAAGGTGAGAGGAAAAAAAGAACCAAAGCGAAAGCTTTTGCGTTGCATACAAATATGAAAGTTATATCTGATTTATTCGATGCCCAAGTATGTTGGCATCGGGAGACCGTGAGTTGTTTATCGTACGAGCAGCTTGCTCGGAAATGTTGGAACACGCGCTGCTGATGTTGCTGCCCGTGCCACATTCGGTAGAGCAGTGCCATTTTCGGAAGAGCAAAATCAATACAGATTAAATCCCCTCCGGGGGTGCTGAAGCGAACAAAAATATCGCATCACAGTGGTGTCGGTAAAAGTGGTAAACAGTGCTACATGGGGCTTGCCTTGAGTGTATGTATGTATGTTTGTCTATGTGTGTATGAAAGAGATAGAGGGAGAAAGAGAGAGAGAGAGAGAAAGAGAGTAGTGGTAAAAGACAAAAAAGGATGTATTGCATCGACCCCCGAGAGAGGTGAGAAAAACGGCAACGAAATCCCTTGACAAGGGTATATTACATTTATGTTTTTTTTTGTTTTTTGGTACATTCGGTTTACCGCAGCGGCAGTGTCTTAAGAGTGTCCATTGATCGAAGGTGTGGGAAGACATGAAACCCAGCTTCAGAAGATCCCTCCCTGCATGCAAATGGTGCCGCATAAAAATCGAACGTAAGAATGAGCACGGGTCACAGCTCACCTGAGGTTCATTCGATAAAGCGCATTAGAAGCGAGCTTCTACGTTCGAAGAGGGTTATAAGTCCGAGTTTCGCATTTAGTGATGTCTACCGTGCGGTGTTTGGATTTGTTATATCTGCAGTTCAAGTTCATAAAGGTTTCTATAGTATACAAGAGTTTCTATAGTATACTAAAATAGTTGCAAACAAGTTAGACTTAAGTATCACAATATCCACCAAACAATGGAGAACACCATTTCATTGGGTTAAAATGTTCTTGGAGGACTAAAATACGCCAATAATGAATGAGGTGTAAAGCATGTCCATTACACCGACAGTTGTTTGGTCAAATAAATATGATAAATTCTTATCTATTTGTGTTGTTTTTTTCAAAATAATAATGACCATACACCGAAGAATGCAAATGTAGCAAACAACCAACAACAATTTATTACGGGTTTATTATACAATATATTTTGTTCAGAAAATGCAACCGTGTGTTACCTTTTTTAATACTCATATTCAGAACATTGCTGAAGGTGTCTAACTACCACAAACAAGTTACTACAAATATTATACTTATAAACGAAAAAAATCCAACGTTTGGAGCAATACTTTCCCAAATCTATTTTGATAATATAAACACATTCATGCATCAGTGACGTCAAATGCTGTCAATAAGTTGTTCTTCAAATTTACAGAACTAAATCACATGTGAATCAGTGCGCTTAGCACACACTTAGGGAGTCCATATAAAATTACTGTGTTCAGAAAAATGAAAAGCAGGCCTGTACGGCATATTGCCTTCCACACATACATGTTTATGCGGTACGCGTTAAGCATCCAAACCGAAAGCCACCAAACCTACCATTCGTACCGACGGAGTACATACGATCGTGTAGGAGAAATTCATAAAATATTTACAATATCCAGTGTATGGTTTTGTACGGTTCATTTTAAATCTTCACAGCATTCAAAAAGCATGGACCGAACACCGTTATCCGTTTGGTTTTCTGTAAATATTACGTCTTTCCGTAAATGTCATTCATGGTACCCACGCAAGTCTCCTTCAATCCTGCATTGAATCGATTATTTAATCAACACATTTTCGAAATGGGACCGTCGGCTCGATTTACAAAGTGTTCACAGTGGGCATTTAGCTTCGGATGTAAGGTATGCGTATGAAAGATGAGCTATACATCAATCCGGCATCTAGAATGAACTTAAAATTAACACCATCATAAATTATCTGCCACCATTTTATGAGGTACGAGCGTTCTATGCATAGGATTGAAATTCTAAGCGCGTCGCTTGATCCCACCGTCGCAAAAGGGCACCTTTTCTGGAAAGGATCTTCAATGGAAAAGGTTGATTTGCTGTCCACCTCTGGGAGGGCGGGTTATAAAAAAGCAATAGAGAAGGGACCGAGCAAAGTGGAAAGAAAAAAAAAAACAACACGTTGCGTTGGTTTTTCTCTGCATTATTTCGTTCGATCAAAATATTCCCTAGAAAGCAAGAAAAACATTCGCAAACCTCAAAGTCCAACCTTTTCAGCGAACAAAGTCATGGCAGAAGAAAAAAGTTGCTCGAAAAGCCAAGCAAGCCGCATTGAAACACACGACCCAGCAAAAGCACCAGCAACGGCGACGAAGGCAAATGGGAGATCCTTCCACCGAAAGTGTTATGGTGGCAGGGAACGGGTCTGAGAGTGACGGAAGTGGCGGAACACGCGGAACTGAACATGCTGCCACACAGAAGAATAACAGGCCTTGGAAAATCTTTTTCCTACGGTCGCTGCTTTACGGCACAAAGAGAACAATATATCTCACGGATAGGCGAAATATTTTCTCCCATTTAAGAGGAAAAGTTCAGCCGCCGGGCGCGATACCGGTGTGCGGCTTGGCTAAATGGATGCTGAAACTGGATGCTCGGTACGGAGCGGCCGCCTGAGTGGAAGCATGGGGAAGCGTGCACACGGCACGGCACGGTGGTGACGAATGGACGAAAGCCCAAACAATCGAACAGAACCGACAGCACGGAACCCCGGCCAAGCACATAGAGAAGAAAAAAAACGCTAAGAAAAGGTTCAGGTTCAGCAAAAACCGGAACGTTGGTCCCTCTGCGGTGGTCAGAATGAAATAAGAAGAGACAAAGCTCGGTCGCCGGTGAGCGAGAAGCATGAACCAGTCAAATAACGAAAATAAGTGATTCCCATTTCCAGGTCCCTGGGTAAGCTGATTTATGTTTTAATCCTTTTTTCCGTTTCTACGCTTCCCCTCCCCCTCCCAGGCGGGCGTGTCGGCGTGTTTGGCTTGTGTGCTACGTAAAAACGAAAATGCCATCGATGGGTATAGATGGAGAGAGCTGTGGATGGGGGTTGTGGGGAAAAGTGACGGTTTCCTCAAAATAGGAAGGAAAACGGGGTGGTGTACAAAAAAGGGGACCCAACGAAAATGGCCACGGCGGTTGACTGCTGCACGGATAAGTCATCCGCACTCATTCAGTGATTTGATTTGTAGCACGGTCGGTTGACGGCTCGGGTACGCCTGGCCGATTTGCGAATTGCGAACCTTCGAGCGGTAGTGTTTTTGCAAACTGTTCCGGATTTACTGGTAGTTTTTTTTTAGTTCAAATGAGAGCTCATGACTAGGGAGAGCATTAGAACGTCTGAACGATTACCGAGTGAAAAGAACAAGAATGGAGCAAAGGAACGAACTAACGAACTGGTAGCGCACATACACTCGACGGTGCAGAATACTGTTTAGCATCTTGATTCGTGTGAAACCAAAACAAATAATAGCACCCAGTAGCGTGCAACTGCACCGCCGATGCGGATATACCCGATGCAGCGGATTAAATTAACAACAAAGTCGTTAAAGTTTCAATGGAGGCGCCCAGCCCGGATAACCCAGTTTCTTAAGCGCGACACGCCACAACCGCTGGAGCCATGAATTTTAATTAGTTTTCAGCTTCAGATTCCGTATGAAGATATAGGATCATAATTATTCTACCCACTCACAATAGTCCGCACAACGGAGGCGCACCGAATGCTTTGGTGCCGAAAAATTCTACACCATCAAGAAGTTATTGCAGTGATGCAATCGGCACCGAACCGTGCACTGCGGACGCGAAAGTTTGGTATCCCGGGAAGAGGATAGAACCGCGTAACGGAGTACGATGTAAACTGAGCGAGCAGCTCGTAACCGAACGCTCCGAACGCGACGGATCGTTCCACCATTCGGATCCACCGTAATGGCGGATAACACGCCACATAAATCAAACTAAACGACAAGATAATAGAGTGTAGAAGGAAATTTGATGAAAAACGAACGAACGGACGCAAAAACGGAGCAGCCGAGCGTTGCACAAAACTTGACAAACTCCGGTGATAAAGTTTCCACCCGTGCACCATTGACGGAAGCCGGAAACCTTTCCTTTTGCAGGCAGGATATCCCAAGATGTTGGTGGTGGTGCTGCTGCTGCTGCTGCAACAAATGAAACAGTTTGCAACAGCTCGCAAGTTGTTGCATCACGGCAACGTTCACAGGAAGAGTTTTTGGCGCGAGCTGTGCTTCATGTTTTGAAATTTAAAATTACATTAATAAAACGGAAAAATAGACGGGAATTTGCAACGTTAATGAGAAGCTAATTGTGTAAAGCTGACGTAATTTAGAACGAAACCTACAAGGAGTGTCCATTTTGCGATTTACGAGGAAGTTAATGTTGATGTAAATTATATCTTGTTTCACGTTAAAGAAGAACGTAACTCTGCATCATTTTCGCAATCGTGCAAATTTCAATTTTGTACTGTCCATCTTTATGAGCCCTTTCCCAAATGAATACTGATCGCAAAACAATGTGTAACACAAGGTCTACTGTCATCTAATATTAGGATGGTAGCGCATCATCATGGCGATGCATGAGAGATCACATACAAAAGAGGCAACAGCGTGTGATGAGCTGAAAATTTGCAGAATCGTTCACCGAACCGTATTATTGGGACTTGCATTATTTGTACATACCGTTCGCGGAACTTGATTGCAGTCCGGCCCATTGCGGCCGCCGGGACATTCGCAGGTGAAGTCATCACCGTGGTCGATGCATCGATGGCCATCGGGGCAGGGATCGTTGGCGCAAAAATCAACCTGCAAATAATGAGAGCATCATTAGTGTTGTAAATCGAACGGGGTTTTCAAAGCATCCGGGACTCCCCGCCACCACCGTCCGGTAACCTTCATCGATTGCGCCGGTGCACTAGACGAACAATTAAAATCTTCTGCACAATTAATCCTGGACGGCATTGGTCGGTTGGCATGATTTAAAATAAGTTTCCCAGTGCACCTAGAGGGATGATAGGAACACTCGATATGCCATACGGAAGGCGTGCAGCGCATGGTGTCGTAGACACGCGAAATGATTGCTGCTCATTTTGTGCTGCTACTACCAGGGATAGATTGCGCAGCTCAGCACGGGATTTCTTGCGCAGGCACTAGATGCATAGACCAAATGGCAGCAAATGCGTTGCAATACGAGCTTACCTTAATGTGGCACCGTTTGCCTGTGTAGCCCCGGGTGCACTTGCACGAGAATCCACCAATATTGTCGATGCATTGGCCGCCATTGATGCATGGATTGGACTCACATTCGTTGTACTCAAAGTTGCACAGCTCGCCCGAGAAACCTGTGGAACGGAACGGAAGTAAAAGAGTGATATGTTAGCAGCTCGAGCAGCACACCAACGCCAGCAGCAGGTTGAAAGGGGCTCATAATGTTAATGTGCCATGACAATGAATAATTGGCACGCCCTCGGGTTGCGATATTGCGAGTATGGAGGGGTTTCTTTGCATACGCGGGTACTATGAATACGAAGTGCTGAATGCTTAGTCAGACTGCATTCATTAATGGTGAAGTTCTTGGAAAAGTGGAACGATTGCATGTGCTGCTGCTTAATCAACGTTTTTAGCCACATTGACTCGATAACTATTTTTATTGCGAGAAATCTGCTTGCAAACTAATTTCCCACGCATTCTGGGAAAGCGTATGTGAATATATTTACGTATTGAATTAAAGCATACGTATTGCCGTATTGCTGTCTCAATCATTGCGTCATGGAGCAATGAGCGTCTCTAAATTCTCAAGATGATTTATTAACTGTTCTGTACGAAAGTATATATACGATGTTCATTATGTAAGCCCTTGCATAAGCTTTCATGTATAAAAATTTCGTAAATTGTTAATGATGTATTAAAGAGTAGATTTTTGTGTCGTGAGTTTAGTACGGAAATCTAAGTTATTTAAGCCATCCATATATAAAATATAATCCTTCAAATTGATGATATTTTATGCATTGAAACCATGTGCACGACATGAAAAAAATACTATTAATTTATTCAGTGTGTCTATCCAATTTACTATGGGCAGTTCAATCCTACACCAACATGTGAAATATAAAATGATTTTATGAAAATAAAATGTACTGTGTGCTCAACGTTCGGACCAATTCACTCATTGAATGTTCGCAATGAACGACAAACTATGCGGACAGTTGAGAATGTACCTAATGTTATTGAGAAAAACTGTTTTGAAGAGTACTATACCAACACACTTACCTACAAGGAACTCGGAAACCAACGGAAACCAATACACACAACGCTACACCGTATACATCAAAAATAAAAAGATCCGAATGATGTTTTCTCTAGACCAGAAGAATTGACCAAGCAAAAGCCAAGTGAACAATGTCATACAACACAATGGTCTTATGTAATCAATAGAAGATTTTGATTGCAAAACTGTTCTGAATACGGAACATCCAATACAGAGAAAGTTTTCAAACATACGCTTTTTTTAGCAACGTAAAAATCGGAAAATTAAAGTATTCGGTGCTGGAATATACAACTTGCTAGAATGAGAGAACCATCAGGAACATTCAATCATTCTTATTAACCTGTTCAATGTGTATTGCTCATGACGTTGCAATTCAACAAATATATCAAAACAACAGAATCCTCTGCAATCTACACCGTGTTGCTTCGATGCTTCGTCAGTAGGTTATGAAACATGCGTGTGACGAGTTCCAGGTGACAGGAGGTACCTTTGTGAAAGCGATCCAAAAGCGTCAAAATAGCTTAAATATTAAATAAAAATCACCGAAACCTCCATCACAGATGAAAGTGTTGATCACCGAGTCCATGGAACATAATGTTGTTATTTGTTATAAATTCGTACCGAGTAGCAGCGAAAGTCATCACTTCTGATACAGTATTTGAGTTTCCTTGTGATGGTTTCCGGCTTCCATATTTCAAATACCAGTTTAAAGGAATACACCACAAAGAACAGAAAATCAATCAAGGCTCCTAGTAATTGTGTTAATAGTATTATTAACCTTTTTGTCGATTTGGGCAGAGGTGTCATAACAGCTTGCACAGCTGACCTGGAGAGGGCGTAAGGATCAGGATTACCGATGAGATAATAGAGAAAAAAGAGATCTAAGCCCGAGTAACCCGATCGGGAGGACACTGAGCAGAGAACTGGAGCGATGAGTGATAAAAAACGAGTAGATGGGGAATTTGGCAAGATGAGCTAACTGTTCGCACGAGAAGACGAACAGTTAGATCATCTTGTGTTTTCCTCCGCCATCCGGAATAAAGCATACGTGTTGACAAAAAGTATAGAAAAGGGAAACTAAATTTTCGCCACCGAAAGAAGTACTGTCATGTTTGTAGTATGGATCAAAGGCACCGGTTATCAATTTACTTAAAATAATTAAGTAGTTTCCAACAGATTAAACACATTGAAAATACAATGTTTCAATGATCCTGAATGTATGAACAATAAGTGTAATCATCAAAACATAAAAATGTACTTCATAATCATTATTATCGTTGATTAATTTCGACGAAGCTATGTTTGCTCATGGGGAAGCTGTCTCGTTCAACTTCATTTACATTTTTGCGTGTAGGTGTTCTGTTTTGGCGGTAGTTAGCTTGTAAACACACATTGCTTGTAAACAGATAGCACGCGAAAGAAATTAAGCACCACACACGCACACCCTCATCCACAGGTGCAATTTGGCAAGATTTACTTCCACGACCTACACACATACACAAAGTAGATCTTAAAATTATGCTCGAATCGATCCGCGCTGTGCCAGATTTCTCGAGATTGCAGTGCGCTCGTCGCTCCGCTCCTCCGAAACGATGCAGAACCATAATTTCACGTCAATAACATCAATTTATTTTCCATCAGAAGCAAATTGAATTATTTTCCCCACAGACTTCAATTTCTGTGGGTACAGCGTCGCGCAGGCAACTATCGCTGATGTATTTCAGTTTATGTATATGTGAGCGGTGCGAATGCGAACCACTGCCATCTTCAGCCCTGGGCCGGGAGCGTTGAAAACGTTGACTTCCCATTTTCCCTGTTGCGGCCTGCCATGCCAGCCTGTGCCGCCATGAAAGAGAAACTATATTTCGACATTTTTTCCTTTTCAGTTTTGCTCATGCCATGCATCACGTCTTGTGGGATTTTTGTTCCGTCCCTAGTTTATCCCGCAAGCGGCTGGGGTTCAACGAACAGCCATCTATTTTCGGCTGCCAATCTTTTAGATACGCTGAATATTCCATCTCGAGTGCAGAGGATCGTACGTTCGGTCGACAGTTAATGCAACTTTCATGCAAGGGCGCCGTGCAGCGTGAAATAGGATAAGCTCTAGGGTACGCGAACACGAACATGCACGGTCCCGGGAAAGGTTTCACACACTGGACCAAACCAAACTTACCTGGTTGACAGAAGCACCGGAAGCCATCCTCCTGGTCGACGCAGATACCGTGGACACAGGGCGACGATTCACATTCGTTCAAATTGTGCTGACAAAGTGGCCCAGTGTAGCCGGAAGTACAATCGCACCTGCGGTAAAGAGTGGCCGAAAGAATAGCTGATTAGTGCGGTGCACGTTCGTGGTATGTTGTTATGCTAATTGGGTTGAGGGCTGCGATGAGATATTCGGACACCGCCTCATGACACGGCCTACTAACCTGAAATGGGTCGAATTGCCGACACAGGTTCCACCGTTCAGGCACTGCGATGGATTGCACGGATCGGACTCGAATTGACAGTTTTTACCGGTGTAGCCTGTTGGGAGAAATGACAGAGAGCAAGGGAGAAAGTTAGAAAAGAGGCCATTGAAACTCACCGAAAGAAAAAGTGCCCCAGTTGGGTGTCTGACCTAGTGACTCCTGGAGTCACGTTAAAGGGAATGTAAATGCAAATACACACATCAAAATCGTCGTTCCAGCACATCCATCACCGATCAGTACGGTCTAAGCAGAGTGCACGCTGAGAAATGTGTCCGCTCCTGGGAGGAGTATCCGATTGACGGACGGAGGGTGGCGGGCAGGATCATTGGTCGTAAAATATTCAAATGGGACCCACATAAAATCGGTAACAATTCGAGCAGCCGCAAGGCTCGTACATTCGACCAGCGGACCCGGGTTCAATATTTTATCGATACGCGCCGCAGCGTCAGCTCAGCATGACTGTTTCAATTCGGTGATGTATCGTCGGCAGGATTCAACCGTACCTCCTATTGGTGTGGAATGCAAACAAAAAACGCACGAACCAATATCCGCGATTCCCAACACTCCCAGTATCCAATTCGTCTAACTACACCAGTAGAAAGCACCGGAGAAAGAGAGCGAAAGAGGGAGCAAATCAAAAAACATAAAACCAGCCCCGAAACGCGTTGCAAAAGAAACGCAAAATGCAAATAAAACGCGCGGCGATATAAATTTTTATGTGATCCTGATTTTCGACCCCGCGACCTCCCGTCATCCTGCGTCCCTCTTCACGACACTATGCGATTTTTCGAATGAAATTCATCGGCAAACGCAGCGTACACATTCCAGGCGTGCCTAAGGATTTGATGGCAATTGCGAAACGCCCGAAAAACACCGGCACATAAAGAGCGGGATTAGGCATTAAGCTTGTTTTACTTTTATTTATGCACACGGTGCTTTCGTTCGCCTGTAGCAGCTTTTGTATCCTTCGTCCATTTTTCCTTTCCATTCTTTTCGTACTGCGAAAAATAGTGTTCAACGTTTGATGCATGATCGGGGTGTGTGTTCGATGCTGGTAATGTTGTTGCACGCTAACCCGATGCAAATTGAGATTGTTATTGTGCGGTGATTGTGGCAATAAATGTTTCGCGCAAGTGTGGCCATGCATTTGCCATGATCGTTTCGTGCCGAGAGCGGGTGCACCCGATCGATTGAAGTGTATGTGTGTGTTTGCGCGTGCGTGTGTGGGGGTTTTATTTGAACAATGTGAATGGTTTTAGTGACCAGGAGTCATTCAGTTAGCGCGGTAAGGGCGTACGTGACTTTGGTGAATTGTGGCGGGTCGGGACAGCAACCATTGAGAGCGATGGCCCCCGTTGCGCGATTGTGGGAAAATTGAGGGATGTACCATTGTTTGAATGGGAAGCAAGGTTCCTTCGGCAATATTTTCAGACCGTTTTAAGGGCTTGTTGAGGGTGCGAGATAGGATGCGCTTTATGTGGTTAAAATTGTCCCATTAGTTATTCTGTGCATTTGTACTGTTATTCTGTGCATTAATACTACGATAGCAAATTCTTCCATGTTTATGCCTTTCTGGATTATATCCAGGAATGAATGAGATGAACATAGTTTTGAACGACAGGCAAAATAAATAGTGGTCAGTAAACACATTTTTTTACACTGCTTCATAACTCATAACCCACTATGAATACCAAAAAAGCATGTACACTCAAAAACATAATCATGGTAGTAAATTTACAATCTGATTTTCATAAATGTTTCGAAAATTATACTACGAACAAAAAAAAGTATTCGGAAGGTGAAAATAAAACTGATAAAAGCACTGACACGATGAAAAAAATTGTGTTTGCCAACCGGTTTATGATTACCGGGTTTAGAATTGAAAATTTCATCAAATTTTCGCCTTTATAATTCCTCCTCTTCATCAAACTTTATAACTACTATCACAAAACATCACAGCAACATTATCAATTTTTATTTAAAAATTCAACATCGAAGTGATATCAAGACCACTAGTAATACCGGAGATTAAATAATAAAAAAATATTCTCACTAGTACTGTAAACTTAACAGTATCTAAACTCAAATGGTGTTTGAGTTAAAGTTAGAAAATAAAAATACGGTACGCTTCAGCAGTAATTTTGTTACGTCAAGAAAGATACAACATATAAACTACAAATGATTTAATAAAGGTATGAAACTCATCGCTCACCCTAGCGTTGCCCCGAAAAATATAAATTGCAGTTGTTTAGACTAACTCCATCGTTCCATCAGTTAACATATCATAGGACGCTTTTTTACCGATACATTCGTCATCTAATCTAGCGATAATGATTATTAACTCTAATTTTTCCTCTGAACCTGAATCGATATATTGTGCATGTTAAAATACATGTCACAGAAGCCTAGCTAAAACTTGTGAACTAAGTGTAAACTTGTAATACGATTAAAATGCAAAGAGATTTATCACAGTTAGTTAATCCTCTACGATTATTAGTATTAAATCTACCAACAAACCATTTTTGGTGGGATATTTTATGAGTATTACAGTTTAAAGGACTCAAACCTAAACAGTTTTTTTTTCCATTTTATTTATTTAATTCTCGATTGAATTACTATGTAAACTATGTTTCAAATACGTCATGAAGTATGGTACGATGAAATTTCAATTGATTTGTAGAGCAAGTGCTTCATGCACAATATAAAGTTTTACTCGTACACACTGCCATCAGCGTTTGATTCTAAGAAGGATTGAAAAGCTCAGGACATTCGTTTGCAATTTACTAGGACGCTTTGTGGAACGATTGTTTTGTCAGCTTTGTTATGATTCCTAAAAATGTTCCCTCCATGCTAAAACGCTTACTGCAGCAACGGATACGCATTCTGAACGCAACACAATACACGTGACAGAAAATCAAGCACAAGCACTTACCGTACGGGCACAGACACTGATAAGCGTTGCCTTCGTGTCCTTGTGACAAATCGACGCAGATTCCGTTGTTCGTGCAGGGCGAAGGGCTGCAGGCATCAATCTCCTCACAGTGTGTACCGGCGAACCCGCCGCAGCACTGGCACTCGTAGCCTTCCTGCAGGCGCAAAAGGCGGCAAATGATCGGGGCGTAATAGAGAGAAAAAAAAAGACGGAAAGGGAAAACCAAAGTGTGAGAAATCAATATAAAATGCAACAATAGAACGCACTCCACTTCCAACTGTGCCTCTTCTGCTGGGGCACCAGAATGAGAAGCATTTGCGAAACGGATGAAATCATTGCTATGCTGACGTCCTCATCTGCATCGTCGTCACTGGTGGTCCATGGTTCCAGCGTTTCCAGCCACAGCATCAGTAGCAAGAATAACAGCACCAGAACAGTAGCAGCATCAGCAATGGCATTATCATCATCATTACCATGACAAATGCGGCAACATCTCGGTCGCAAAAGCTGGTGGACGCGCCCAGCACGCGAAGGACAAACGGTCGGGCGCGTACGGTAGCATAAAATGTGCTTAATGCTTTGGCCGTCCTCCGCATCGGCTACGACAATCCTCCATTAATGAGGTCACTATTTCATTTCGGCCCATCCGGAACGACGTACGCAGCAGAGGGCTGTGCGCATTCGGGCGTCATCGGTTTCCGGTCATGGTCAACGGACATAATAAACGCTGATGAGCTGGCTGGATTGATTCGAGCTAACACTAATGCCACGCCGATGGCGGTATGTGCATTTTTTGTTTTTGCTGTGTCGGTTTGCTTCTTCGTTTTTGCTAGCTGAGTGCTTTTGGTGGAATGTTGGTTCGCCGCGTTCATGCATGGTGGCTGGACGCCTGCTATTGCGCTTTTCTCGCTTATTATTCCATGAAATAATCACTGCAAATGGTGGAATCCGGGATGGCAGCGGACCCACTCTCGAGGATGACGGACGGACCGTCGGCGGTTAACTTACCATGGAATTATTCGAGTAGCATACACCCTTTCCGGAGCAGTCAGCATTTTCGCCACAATTATCCGACTTTACGGTCACCTTCAGCCGAACGCACTGTTGGTCCCACTGCTCGGATACGACTGAAATGACAAGAAGAATTAAGTCAAAGAAACCGGTCGTTACGATGGTCCACCGATTGGGTGCGCTCAACGTCTAGCGATGCGTTGAACCGTAACGTAACGAACGCGACACAATAGAAATGACACCCGAAAAACTCAACGGTTATGAGCAAGTCTGAGATTTGAGTGTCGGTTCATGATGGCAGGTTTTATCGTTCGGAAACTTTAGTTTGGAAAACGAATAGAATGAATTTAATGTTTCTACTTTTCACACAGTTGCTCCAACGGGAATATGATTGTTGTCGCTTTATGGGACGTTTGTAGTTTTGTGTGAATCATTTAATCGTGCCAATTCGTACCACTGCAATGAAATTTGCTTTTTCAAATATTCACACTTTAAAAAGCTTTCTTAAAATAAGCGATCTTTACTATTGCAAATGTAATTTATAAAACTTGAGTACACTAGCGAATAGGCTTAACAAACAATATTCCTTGTAAACACGTTTTTCACAATGACGCATGGAGAGAAGTAATGATAAAGTTTCTATACAGTTCAAATCACGCTCTGGTAACTAACAAGTAAAGCTATATTTCTTGTTATTGCATGGATAAAAACCGTACTAAGAATTTCTAAGAAATTTCGTTACTTGTTTCAATTAATGTAACAAATATTGTACTAACTTAAACACCGAATGGTTAGAATTAAAATTATGATGAGAAAATTCAAGCGAACTGTAAAACTGCTTAGTTTAACTGTAAGCGCTGATGAGTTCAAATTCATTTTCCATTTAAAACAATTTTGTAGATCTTATTATCTTTCCAGAAGCCTAAATGTTGGTATTTTTGTGCTAATAGAAGCGCTTTTCAAACACAAGGTAAATGTTCGATTACCATCATATGATCAAATGTTCTATTACCATATTGGTTATTAATCCTGATGTCCATGAAATACATTAATTTTTGTAAAATTAATTATATATTTATCTAGCATACTAATAAAGGCACAAACAAAATACATTTGGTGTACTTAGATTCCCATCTAATGGCGCGTTAAACAGGGTCGTAAAGTATTGGCAAACATAGGATCAAAAGTTTCACCTCCTATCACGATTACATCGTGCGTCGTGCGTGTGGCGAAAAGGCGAATGCAAAAATTGGAAACCAAGGCACTTCTTCGCACTCGCACAAACGTCGATCCTATTATCAAATTAACGATATTCATTCGTGTCACGTAAACTACCGTCCGTTAGCGTCGACGAAGCGCAAAATGTGTTTGAAAAAAGATAACAAAAAACACCATCACGTGGGGTCCGTCGACGCTCGAGGCTAATCGGTCTTCCAGCCCACGGTCCAGGCGCTGTTTTACTGCTTATTTTCTGCTTACCAAGCAGCACGGGTCTATCGAAGTAGCGCCCAGTGCCCACCTCTCGGGTCGCTGACAAACTGTGCAGACAAGTTTTCGTTTTGGAATTGATCCCGGTAACCTTTTGCAGACCCTCCACTTTTGGTGGGAAGCTCCGGAGCGACCGCCATCATTGTCGAATCAAGCGGGAAAAGTGTGTACAACAAGCGATGGAGAGAGTGAGATAACGCGAGAGAATGGGCAAAAAACGCACGAAACGACTCCAAATCAAGACGAGCCCGAGAATTGGCCTGCGGTCTCCGGGCACCCGCAAAGGGTCCAACTAATGAGACGCACACCCAAATCGGCGACCGTTTCGTGCCGGAAGGCGCGAAAGAAACATGAGATAGATCTTACTTACCAATTAGTAGATTAATTCCCTCCGTCAGATCCTTGTCGTAAAGGGTGACCAGCTTCTTCCCGTCGGCCACGAGCGGCGTGATGTCAAGCAGGACGCCTTCGGTGATGTCGCAGTTCTCGTGCCCGAGTCGGGTAACTTGATAAACGGCGGTGGTCGTGTGGTGGGCGCTGATTTTAATTAAAAAGGTGGACAGAAACAGCGGCGTTAAATCGTTGGACACCAGGCGCAGGGCGGGGCGCGATGAGGGGAAAAGAAAAATGATGATTTATTTCGTGTGCAACGTGCTGGAAAATGGCAAGATGCTGCCTGCCCGGCACCGTTACCCGTACCCTCCAAGTATACATTACGAGCCACCGATGCGACGAGAAAATGAGCGTAACCAACCACTTGCAATAAATGATTGTGCGAGTTTAGCGCTTCGGTATCGGTTAAAACTTGGAGGCACCGCTATCGCGTTACACGGGGTGAAACTTTGAGCTGAGCGATCAAAAATGAAGAAAGGAACCAGTGCAAGTCGGAAGCGACGAGCATTTTCACACCGTTTTGCTCAGGTTAGCGGATGGCGTGGGTCACATTCATCACGTCTGCTGGTCGCAAAACCTGACGGCAGCTTCCAGCGAAATGGTGTGTGTTCATTTTTTTCTCCACTAATCTTATCATTCGGTATCTTCCACTTCAGTAAATCGTTCCTGAGTCAGCTACGTAACGTGAATTTACCTCGAGGGTAATTTCTACCACTAGAGGACAAAAATTATTGTAGAACACAATTTTAGCTGAATGCGTAGTTGCTGTGATGCTTTCGGATAATTAACCCAAAGCGCGGTGGCCTCATTCAGGCAATGCAAGTACACCGTAAGGTGAGCTATATTCGGACCTATGAATAAGTGGTAACGATTTCGGGCTATCTGAGCGAGAGTTATTAATGTAATCAACGTAATGTCCAGGATGAATGGTACGGCGGAATAGAGCCGAATGAGGACCTAATATCGTTGACTGCTGGCAGATGACACCGTGAGACTATAACCTTGGATAATAAGTCAACCGTCAAGTCGTACTTTAGATGAGTTGCTACGGTTCATCTTAGTTTCTGCTGAAGATAATCTGACGCTAGGCGTACGATGACTACTATAGCGATACAAGTTGGTGGTGCTATTTATAACAGCAAGTAACAAGTAATGCAACATTCAAGTATCACTGGTGTAAACACTTACCCATCGGAGGATTTGTTGTAATTGGAGGGAATCAAATGATGATCGTCAATTTCAACGATGAGTACGTCACCGGATTGAATGTCGGCAGTTCCTTCCCAAGAAATGGTAGTTGGTGTGCAGCTGGAACCAGCGGAACAGTCCTCAGGTGTCTACAAATGCGTTCAGAAAACATATATAAGAAAGGCAAAGTTATTTTATTTTCAAGCAAAATTTGCTGCCTTTAGTTTCAATGATCAAGTTTATAAAGATATAGCATTATAGTGATAAAACTAAATATTTTTATACATGTTGATGAATAATGAAATTAATGTGATATTAGGAATTAATCAATTTGATGCTAGAAATACATTATAAGGCAATTAAATTACGATGATCTTCAACAGTCAATTAAACAGTTGCAAATCAAACAAAGCGAATAAACGTGATTTTCAGGACACGAAATCAAAGGAAGGAAATCAAATCACAATTTTGAGTTATTCGAAGACAATTTGGTTTAGAAACGCATGAACATCAACAAGAACTTTAGTAAAAATGTTTGCTATAGTAGATTGTAAAAGAAACATTTTATCTGTCCTTTAAAAAGTTTTAAAATTCATTGCGAAACAATGATTATCTTTAAACTATATTCAGTTGTGTGCCATTAAACACCTAAAGTATCATTAGTTCATGTTAACTTTAGCCATTGTAATAGAGAGAATTATAGCCATAGAGATGCTATTGTTCTTTAAAAACTATTGCTTAACCAATAACAAATTGAAATTTATTCTTTTTGAGAGGATATAGCGTTATCAAAATCACAAACTCATTGGACCGTATCCAAACACTATCCTTCAGGGACCAATTTTTTACCAAACGCATAACTTCCGATCAAAGAACAAATATTCTGAATTCCATTTTTTGTTACCCCTTTTTGTCATGTTATCGGTGACCGGTTCGGTAAAATATTTCACTCTGTTGGAATGCTGCAGAGGTATGAAGATGGGTGTGCTTGGAATAGAAAAAAAAAATCCGTGGAAAAGCCGAATAGAAACTCTGGCTGAGCGCTTTTGCTCCATCTTATATTTATCAATTGTACATCCCGGAACGCATCCTTACAAATGATGATGGCATGGATTTACTTCCCAGAAGGAAGCTATATTTCAAGCTATTAAGCCATCATCCGCCGGGGAGTGCATAAGCCGGACATCTACCGCAGGGAAACGTCCGCACGGAGATAAAGTTTACCAGTGTCACGCGTGCCAGATGCTGACGTACCTTTTCCGAATCACGAGCCGCACAAAAATCGTCAAAAACATTGCTGTCACGTACGGCGCTTCAGCCGGGCGAGCCCTTTCGTATCTATCAACTTTGTGACAGCTTAATGGACGGCTTAGTAGCTCGTTCGTAAGAACAATGTCGGTAGGCACCACGTGTGTGGTTCTGATGAATACTTTTTCTATACTTTCCAGACAAGCCGAAGTTCAGCTGAAGAAATTGTTAGCACGCAAACATAAACATCATCAAAAAAGGGCCCAGCAGAAGTGTAATGACGAGAGCAAATGCACAATCCACAGAGGTAAAACTGAGATCACTTAAGCAGAGGTAGAGCTTTAACACGAATCATTAGTGTGTATCATGTATAGGCAACTATGATAAATACCGATCGGGAAACCTGGTGCACCGGACGGCCGGTTATCCGACGCAACGCTCATGCATATGCCATATCATTAAAACCGTGTCGATTGGTGTTCGCTGGTCGTAATTCCTCCGCGGGTAGGACACATTTGCTCGACAATATGGGTGGATGAATTGTGGGATTTGGAAGCGATAAATTAACAGCGCAGATTTGCATACAAATTGAAATATTATCACTAGGCCAAAAACAAGGTTGACCGAACGATGGTGGCGGTAGCAAACTCAGCAGACCATATATTGCCATATTTACGATGATAACCGACCTGGATGGGCATGGGTAAAGGGTTGCGCGATTGTATGAGAGACTTTCATCATATCGTTTCTTCAAACGATTCATGTGGGTTTCTGATTCGCCCGGATGCAACGGTGCTGAGGAACGTGGTGCGATACAAAAGACCATAAATTCGTAACCATCGGAACATTCATGGCTGTCATTAAGTCAATGATGATGAATGGTCTATCATTTAATATTAGCCGCACTAGTGCAGTGATTCGCTGTACATAGAACACACGTACTTGAAGGGGACGACTGATGGATGACGTTGGAAAATCTGCTCCAAATTCCAATCAAACGGTTTGGTAAGTGGCAAATAGCAATAACATCGAACCGGCTCCTTAATTACCTTTACCATGGAGCAGTATTTCCACGAAAGTTGATACAAAAAATGACACTCGTATCTCGCCGATATTCTAGTTTATGTTGAAAAATTGCACCATTATACACTTCATTTTGCGCAGTAGATGCGCTAGATATTTCTCGGAACCATCTTCACAACATCAAACACTGGTTGGTTAAACATTTACCATACAAACAAATTCATCCGCACCTTTGAAGAAGAACAAAACGAATGGTTCCGCTAGCACAAACAGTGAAAAACTAACTGCATGAGAAGCAGATAGCACAACGACCGGGCAAACGGCAACTAACGGGTTGAAACAAACTTATGCTCACTTTAATTTATTCCGGCAGTACAAAACTAGCTATCGGAAGATAGAATTGAAAAACTTTCAATCCATGTGCCTCAACCAGACTGCAGCAGAGGCAAATGGGTCGAAATGGATGAAGCACAAAAAAAAACAGGACAAAAAAAGATAATAAATGTACTTTCGTTCATTTTATGTGCCAATCGCGCTCCTACATTGGAACGCGCGCACAAAATGGCTACTTCCGTAGCAGTTAAGGACTAAAGCTACAGGCCAAGTATCGCTGGAAAAGTTGAGCGAAAGTATCTCTTGAAGAATCCTGGGCATCTGGGTTTGTATTTGTGAGATGAAAAGGTCACAGTTTCTATAGTATTTTCTGGTTTTATTAAATTGTCTGTGCAGAACGGAGCCGAGTACACATGCGTTTGCTTTGCTTGTTTATTTTAATGTTGTTGAACAAACATCGGAGGAAATGAAAATGGTTGAGGAGATGGTGATATAATTAATCATGCATTTAAGATCTCTATATAATACTTTACATTGTTTTCATTAAGGCCTTAGTAAAGTTTATGTTCACATTAGTCATTTGTTATACCTTCCTGTCTTAATTGGATAACGTTAAAATAACAATGTTACAAGTAAAACCACATGACCATTTTGCCCATCGGCACAAGTCACTCGAACCAGTGGATAAGTTTCGGTCATTTCAGTAATGAAATATGGATACGACCAACCCAGGGATGGCCATGGCCCGGATGGTATAGTAATAAAAACGGGTTAGCCAAACAATGAAAAAACTGTAGCAACATAAACATCAACTTTTGTCCGAACGGTGAGTACCTTTGTATTAATTAATTTATTAGTTGGAAATAGCAAGGCTTTTGCCATGTGTTTTTTTGGTTTTGGCCAAACCGAGAGCCAACCATACCTTCGCCAGTGGAAACTCTGGGCTCAGGAAAACCATTATTTTTCAGCGAGTTACTATCGCGGTTTCTTGGATCGTAATAATTAAACCAAAGTTTGCTCACACTTTTCGCATTCTTAAAAAAGCTGAACACCAAACATGGTACTCAGCACGATATTAACGACCCGTACAAGTATTACTAATTTTTAATGTGAGTGAAATGTCATCCAAGTAATTAATTGAATCACATCAGCGGTGAAGGTTTATCCGCGAGGCAGATGCAAGGTTAAGATGACGGTGAAAGTAAGATACTAGTCCTTTTTGTGTAGATTGCCCCTGTGTTGGTAGGCCTGTGTTGTAGTATTGACTGCAATCAAGGATTTTTTAAAGCTCTACTGGCACTTATTCATCAGCATCTTCATTCGCCTTTCACCGTTTTCGCATTAAATACAATGATTTGGTATTTTTCCAGATGTATGTATTTAGCCTTGCGTTCAGTACGGTGTAGTGTTTGTGTAAGAAACGGGTCTTGTATGAGCGTACGTGGAGAAATAATGGAACAAATGAATCGGCTTTTTATTTCTTATAAACATGAAATTCCAAAATAACAAAAAAAAACATTAAGTTTGTGCTGGTTTGACATGATGAAACGGCATGATTTAATTAAATATTGGATCTCACTCACAAAATATTTTTTATTATCTTGGAAATAGAAAAAGCTGTTGCAAATATTCCTTAATTATTGAAGCTTAGTTACATTCCAAAGGATAATCGAAATTATGACACAAAACTTAACACCTGGTACAAAATGTAAGAAATATTATTCATTGGGACGATATACACGAAAATAATCCTACCACAGACATGTTTTTTATTTGCGATCCCAGGATTGCTGAATATTTTATGAAAAGCCATCCTATAACGCTACCCCAGCTGAAACATCAACGCAGGTGGGCTTGCCGTTGCTTTTACACATTTGCAACCGCAGCAACCTTTAGCGAGTACAACCCGTGCATACCGAGATTAACTGCATGATTGCAGTAACGTAAAAGTCGTAATTACGAAACATTACCCCGAGCTTGAACAAATGCACAGCACGACGAATTCATGTCTGCAATGGCAAATGGAAGTGCTTTTGAACGAACGTAAACCCTTCTTAAATCGGTTGGCTTGTTTTTTGCTCGCATCTCGTCCTGGAAGCACCATTTTCTTGCCATCTTTTCTTATCCAGTCCTGTCGTTTTGTCGTTGAGGAAAAGGTTATTTTTCAACGGTTCAGTTCACAACAACAGGAAAGACAATGCCGTCGTGTATGCTACAATTCCGGTAGGCTCATCAGAGAAGATGATGACATCGGTAACTGCCACACACAAAAAGTAAATCTAGTGTTGAAAAATATCGAAAATGGTAAAATTTTAACACATGAAAAGCATCTGTTAAAATAACCTAAAACATGACAAATAGAAAGTTTGAAGATTTCTGACATGAAAGCCATATTTTAAACTATTTTAAGATAACAAACCAACATATCGGCTTCAGATGCCAGGACGAGGTTGTCTCTGCAGTCCCGCCCATAGTGCTGCCAGTTCACGTCGTTGGTACGCCGCTTGCGGCTTGAAAAGACACATCGTAAATGGCGCATTCAAAACGGTGTTTTCCGGCTGTTGTTGACAAGTGCGCGGTAGATAAAGCAAATGGTGTACGGTGCGTTTTGCCGGCCTCTACACACCGGTGAGATACGATGCTATCCACAGTTTTGCTTGTCCTTTTTGACTTCTTTCAGCTCGTTTCATTCGACAGTTTGTCGACAGTTGCTTCGCAGCGCCACTTGTGCGCATTGTTTCGCGGATTGAACATGCCATGTTTCATGTTTTCGTATTTATCAACACGAAAAATCAGATCCGGATAGCGCCGGGATGACACTAATCAAAAATGCGTTTTATGAAAATGTCACATTCATGAAAATCTTGCGCCATGGACAGTTGAGACTATTTGGATATAATGCATTGCAATAGCAACATCATTTATTGGTCTTAAGTAGCTGCGTTGCAGAAGAAAACCCCATTTCAATATGAAAAGGTTAGCCTCATTCAAAACCCAACGTAATATCAACAACAGTTCTGAAAACCATTCATCGCGTACAACCTCCACGGAACGACATAGTGAACTTTAAAGATAAAACAAAATTACCTTTAGCAGACCCCAAGCCAAACCAAGAGAGAGAGAGAGAGAGTTTCACGATTTCAAAGAGGAAACGATACCAAAATTAATTCAATTAGATTTCCTCCCTTTCCAATGCTCGGATAGGACGTCCAGTCTGTCGTTGGAATTCGGATGCTTTATTGGACAAATGAAACTCTTCAATCTGCGTGGCAGAGGTGCTTGAAAAAAATCCTTACCAAAGTGGAACGAAAAATATTCAGCCAACCAAATGAATCAATTCAATGAATGGTACGGTTCGAAGCGACTCCGAGTAGGATTGCAGCCAACTTTGGCCTTCAACCCGTTTTTGCATTTTTATCCTGACGTATTGCTTATAAGTGCTTTGCATTGATGTTCCAGTTCGTTATCGTTTGGGAATGCTTCAAAAGAGTATGGGAATAGGGCTTTTCGTTTGACTTGATTTGAATTGTGTTGAAGTCAGCGCGGGAAGCATTCAAACCATAATAATTTGAAAAAGTTTCGTATGGTTGAATAACTTAGCATGCATTGCGGTTATATATAGTTGCGGTTATTCCTATTTCACTGGTTAGAAACTGCGATTTCCATAAAAGGCACCCTTTGATTCCATCAGTGTTTGTAGCTGTTTTTACTTGGAAAAAGTATTGTTGTTCCATGCTACACACTATCTCTCCAACGGAGAGGATTACGCCCAGCTGAACGTCCGTTCCGTGTGGGGAAACTTTTCAGCAGTAATTAAAAGCGCGCACTAACTTAAATTATCCATAAGCTACTCACCATGGCCGGCAGCTGCAGCTCGTGCGTTTCGTTGCCCCGCCAAACGCTGGAATCGGGCGCGATGCTTTGAATTTCGCAATCAAGGGTATTAATTTTCTCGTGCAACCGGGACAGCGTCACAGATGGTTTCAGCATCAAGCGTTCACTGTTGGCGGCCCCCACTATCCGCTTTGCTTCATTACTTCCCGAGGGCGACACCGGGAAGGACGTCGCTACCGTCACGCTCATCGAGTTGGAGGAAGTCGTTGCCGAGGCACCAGCCACGGCAGTCGTCGTCGTCGTCGTCGTCGTCGTTGCCGACGTGGTGGACGTGGCCGTCGAAGGACGGCTAGGTTTGGCCAGTTTTGCCGTCGCCGCAATGATTGCCGAGGCAGCCGAACCGAGTGACTTTATCTTTCGCTGTTGCGAATCATCAGTGACACCCGGAGATGAACCAGTCTTGCTGACCTTAGCCGCTGCGACCTGTGAGACCGTCTCCTCGTTTAGCACGAAGTTAGTCTTCAGGGTGTGCTGCTTCAGATCGCCCTTAGCCCCGGATGACCCCGATGTTTCCAGTCCGATCGGTGCAGTCGCTTGCGTGCGGGCAGATTTCCTGGACGAGGTGGCCAAAATAGCTTGCGCCGGTTTGGACATTGTTTTCGCGGTAATAATATCCTTCTCGGAGAGAATTGCAGCCGTTGCCTTCGCCTTTGCCACCGTCTGCGTCCGATTTGGTACGATGGCCTGATGATGCAGCTCGCTGTACAGTTCCTTGCTGTTGTAGAACTTTGTTGTCGAGAACTCGGGCTTATCCTTTTTGCTTCCATCAGCGGCATCCAGCACACCGCTCGGTCCACTGTTGTCCGTGTTGAACTTGGTGGCAGCAAAGTCAATCTTCTTCAGCGGAGCCGTTTTACCGAGCTGCGCTAACTTGTTCGCGGTCGAAGGATCGTTCTTTTTGACGCGTCGCGGTATGAACAGATTGCCGTAGCCATTCTTGACGATGTCACTACCACTGACCGGTACGCCGAGCTCTTCGTCGCCGCTCGGTTGCTGCTCCGTCGAGGCCGCAGTCGTTGTGGAAGCGGGCAACGATGACGCTGGTGGTGGTGACGTTTGAGCCGAATCTTGCTGCGACGACGAAAACGTTACCGACGAGATGGCAATCGTGATCACCTCATCGTCCTTGCGACCACTGTCGACCGTGTCGCGGTACTCGTCCTCGTCGTCCCCACCTGCGGTACCTTCGAACGCCCGGAAACCCTTAAAGTTTTCTTCGATCCGACTAATCACCTCGTCGTTCTCTTCCAACTTCTCCGTGATGTTGTCAATGGTAGGTTTGCTGCTGCGTTCGTCGCTGGCCGACGTTTCCGACGTGTCATCGATTAGCTCGATCTCTATCTTGGTGGTGGAAATGTCACCACCGTCCTGACCGGTCGCATTGATTACAGGGCTAATACTGCTGCTAGTGCCACTGTTACTGGCGCTTGTCACCGTGCCAACGTTCGTCGGACGCTCCATTCCATCGCCCAAAAGTTGCTCCGACAAAAGTTCGCCCTTTTCGTCCACCTCGGTCGTCGTCAGCACCGGCAGCATATCCGACGGCTTCATGATGGTGGACTCGAACAATCTCTCGCCATCTTCGTTTCGTAGAATAGCCTTCTCCCGCAGGCGTTTCTGCGCATCGCTCGCGCTGGCAACTAACTGCTGCTCCTGCCCCTGCTCCGGCTTGAAGTCTTCCAGCTTCGAGGGGTAGAAATCGTCAATGTTGATCTTGCTCGGGTAGACTGACTTATGCAGCGATGGATGCCGATTGCCCGACGCACCCATCGAGTCCGTCAAAAGCATATTTTCGTTATCGTTCTCGCGCAGCCCGTTGTCGAACTCGTCCGTCGTTATTTCGGCTATCTTGATGCGATAGAGACCATTTTTCAAATTACGCTCGACGTGGATCTCATTAGAAAACGCATCTTCCGGTGCGTCCTCTGGGAACTCGAAAGCTCCACCGGAGGCGGCTCCATTCGTCAGCACCTGCGTGTTGATCGTGACTGTTGATTGCCCGTTGGACGTAGTGGACGATGCTCCCTCCACATTCTCCGCGACTTGTTCCGCATGCTTTTCCATGCTCTCTGCCGACGGTACAACGGTTGTAATGGTAGCAGTTGATGATGCAGTGGCGTCTACCGCTTCAACGCCGTCCAAATTTGCAGCGCTGTTTTTACTGGTAGCATTCTCCTGGGCTTGCGTTGCGTTCGACAGCTCGATTTGTTCATCACCCGCACGTTCCGTACCGGTGGCTACCTCCACGGTGAACAACCGAATGCCGAAGCTAATCACCGGAGTCTCACTCTCGGGCTCGAGGTCGGACGCTTTCTTATCGTTCCCATCACTATCGGGCGTGCCGGCAGCGGAAGCCGTACTTGTGACGCTCTCCTGCGGCTTAGGTGCATCCGTGAGAACCTCGGCTGTTGCTATTGTTTCCGGCGGCTGGGTTCCAGCGGTACCAACCGAAACTGACTCATCCTCGGCGGTGGGTGTTTGACCACTAGAGACAATTGTGCTCGACGCCATTAGTGGCGCTTCCGATGGTGTTGGTGACGGAAACGATGCTGACGCCACCTTCGAGGGTGCCAAAGACGATGCGGTAGATTGCGTCGGCTCGTTCACGGGCACGTCTGCTGATGCCGGTGACGATAACAGCGACGCCGACGACGCCAGTGGTGCCGACGATGATGAAGATGATGATGACACTTCCGTTTCACTGTCTTCGACAGTGGTAGGCTGTGTGAACGACGACACGGTCTCGCCTGGTGACAACTCTGACGCTACTTCGGTGGTGGCGGTACCGGAAGATGCGGTAGTCAACAATACTTCAACATCCTTCCCTGTTACTGATTCGTCGGGGGTTGGACCCGCTGTGACGCCGAGCGTCAACAGTGTCAGACACAGCGCAATTGTACGCTGGTTCATCTTCGCTGGGGTTCTGAATCGGGGTTACGTGGAGATGAGTGCGCAATGCGCCGGTGCTGCGTTTGATGAACCCTAGCGGAAATTGTTTGTTGAGATTTATATTTTACTCTTCAGGTGACACTCTTCAGACAACTGGATAAAGACGTACTAAATCATACGTTTGACCACATCAATTCATCGGCGCTTGATCACTTGTTCACATAAATAAATCTGAAAAAAAGAAAAACAGAGAGAGAAAGAGATAAAGTAAGTTAATGCAATGGAATTTGATAAATGGGGCTGGTTGGGAAAATTAGAAATAAGCTAATTTAAAAACAATATTTTGTTTCGAAATCAAACAGACTAACATGTTATCAATATTTGCTAGCTGCTGAAAAAGCTGCCAATATAATCCAGCATCGTTTGTCATGAATTCATTTTCCAAATGCAAAGAGAAAAAAGTTGTTATGCATCCTTAATCAGTCTGTATGAAGATTATGGCACTGTGTTTAACCCTCTCCGTCTGTTTAGCCCATAACATTTGCCGAAGAATGCTCTGTGCATCAGCATCAACACATGACATCTGACAGCCTGCATTAAAATATATGATTTTCACTTCGTTTAATTTGCCTCGCATTCTGTCTGTGTGCATATTTATGTACAGTGCAGCTTTGCACAGGGTTCCTGGCACACCCCGAAACAAATAATGTGTCCACGTTATTTCGAACTTGATATATTTTGTGAAAGGATTGTATAAATTTGTGATTCTTTCACCCGCTCGGCTACATGCATCTGCAGCATCTTTGCTGGTACGGTGACTGGAAAAGGTGAATGCATGTGTTCTTTTCGTGGAGGTGAGGCCGATTCCATGAAAGGTTGTTTGAACAAGCTTCGTCCTTCGCCGGTAAATAAATATGCCTGTCTGTTTGTACAAAAGCTACGGGGTGATCACCCTCAGGTTTGTTTATAGGTAAATGCGGAACGAGCTGAACGAACAAGAGCGATTGTGATAAATTTATTTTGTTTCTGAAGCAATTCTGAATGTACGATTCAAGCGAAACAATTTGATTATTATCACGTTAAGTCTTTTCTAAACTAGTGAAGTTCCTACTTGAACTTCAAAATGGAGACGCCTGGTTTTTATTATTATTTTTTTATCGTACGAAATGCCTGTTATGGAATATACGAAAGCAAGTTAATGCCTTTTTCAGATCCTTTCCATGTTTATTCATGCCTGTTTTATTAGAAAAATATTTTAAAATATATTCAAATATAAATATTTACATATAAAGTATTTCCCACCATACAAACGCCCAATGGAGGCGCCCAATCTTTTGTGCAACTTCTATTGCATCCTTACATTTTGTCACCTAAAGCCGGTTATTTTCGTTTCATTACTCTTTTAAACACACAGTGAAAACAAAAAACACACGTTACAACCATTCTCATACAGCGCTCCAACGCAAAAGTGCCCAAACCTAGGACTATACAGCGTAAACAATGTCAACCATGTAAAAGACAGTTCGTAACAAAACAGATAGTTTTCGGTGGGCCGTGATGTTGATTGTTTGTTTTTAGCTTATCAACAGCCCATTTTTCATCGTTTCGTACGAGAAAATAGCACCTTTTGCGAGCCACGGTCGAGTTTTTGGCACTGGTGTTGATGCCGTTTCGGAAGTTTCTGATCAAATATTGGCTTTAGAAAGCAAACTCCTGTACGAGCAAGTGTAAATTCCACACCCATGATGTAGACACATTTTTCATGCATAGCTAGAAATACAGACAACAATTCATAATTTTACTCCAAGAATAGCAACAATTTGAGTAAGATAAATAATCTAACTTTTGTTATTTTGGAATACTGTTTCTCATCACACAAACATTTAGTTTTCATATCATATATAATTAGTTATAATTCTCCTTGTGTTCGAAATAGCGTTCGTGTATATAGCTACAAAACTAAGCTAGAAAAAGTTTACCAGCTACATTGACAGATGACCTCGTTTCCTGACAGCAATCAAGATTAATGTGATGCTATTACAAAATGCAGTTAGCCATATCCGGTTTACTGCCAGATTTGAACACAACCATACCCGTACCGCACGATTCGAATTGAACGATTCCTTACCTGTCGCTGCTGCCGTGTGGAATGTTAATAACTTTTACCACGACCACCACCGAGCTTGGAACGAGTGTAGCCAGAAGTATGAGCATCGGCATGAGCATTTCGCTCTATATTGGTAACTGTGGCCAGTGCGCTCTGCCCTCGTCGTACGAGATAATTTTTTATCTCTCGTTACCTTCAGTTTTTATTGCTATTTTATGGCCTATAGTATCGCAATTAATTTAAGCTTCTATTGACCCAATCTATAAAGCTACCGTGTGGTAGCGCTGTTGTGCCCGACCCAGCCACATTTTTTGGTACGCTCCATTATGGGTTCGGGCAGAACCATGGTGGTAAACGTATATCGTTTGGATGGCGGTAGTGGTGTGCTTGGACCGTATGTGCATGTATCGGTAAACCAGCTTTCATGCTCTTAGCCGTTAAACCAATGTTGACCTCGTGTCTAGAGCAACAGATCAATACCTCCTGCACTGATCTGCGCTCATGGGGGAAAACCGTTACCATGCACAACGAACAAGGCCATGCAGTGCCTGCCAAGGTAATAAATCATAATTTACAGATAACGACAGTCATCCGTACTGTGTAGTTCGCAGATGTGACGGAAAAATCAATTGAGACAATATTAATAGAACTCGTTGACTTCAACGCGTGTTCGGTACAGCCAGGCATGCAGTTGTGCGAACGATGTTCGGTGTGCGAAAATGAATCCACTGTGCAACCATTACATTAACCATAGAGTCAATCCCAAGAAAGGTAACCCACTAATCTTGTTTGCTTTGCCAACCACAATTCATCCTATCTCCGCATCCATTCCGACCGCCCCATTCTACTTGTTATCGTGATGTTCTGCTGCTGGGCCGTGTCTTTGATGTCAGGTTTAAATTTTCCTAACCTTGTTTACCTTGCCGGTCGATGAAAAAGCTCACACCGGCAGCAGTAGCACACGGTGCACTGTGAAACACTAGGCACGGTGATTCATCAGAAGCTTCTTCAGCCACATCACACCTACAGCTACTAGCGTCGATCCATCTCCCCAACTGCTTACCCATCCCGAATGAAGTTATCCTCTAACCACGGATGCATGCCCGGCTGAAGATGGTAATCTACCTGGCTGCTGGTATGGGAGTCTCTGTTTCGAGCACTGATGAAAAACGATATCTTATACGACGTGTATTGGTCCGCCAGCAGAAGCACTGAGAAATATAATATCAAACAGCAGCAGCAGTAGTGTAGTATAGCAGCATACATGCGCGTAGGTATGGATAGGATAATTTATTTACAGCAAAAATCAACTGCTGTGGCTCTGAACATGTCTGGTATTATATTTGAATATTAATTTAAATTCTATCGCCCGTTTCTTTCCAAGCTGATCCCTTTTGTTACGTAAGCAATATTTGTGAAAATGTTTGTGTTTACATAGCTCTTTACGTACAATTTCGCAGCTAGAAAAACCAAAACAATTGAGATAAATTACACAACTAAAATTTGCTAAAAATTATCCATTCGACAAGCAAAACGCAACACAATCATCGTCCCTCCGTGATCGATCGCAGGAAAAAACGAAAAGTTATAGTCGGATAGCAATCTGTCGCCGTAATTTACGCATTTTGTTCCACTTGTTTCTCTGATCTGTGCGGAATCGTCGACCAGAACTACCACCATCGACCGTCTCGAGCAGTAGCTGAAGATTAACGTTAGGGAAAAGCGCTCGGGAAACAATCAAAGAAATAATTACGATTACGAAAGTTAGTTTTCGCTCCGGCCCTTCCTCATACCATTTCCCGTCCTATTGGGTGCCTATCGTTTCGCCACAGATTGATTCGCTCAAGAGCGAATGTTATTAGGAATAAGATTATGCGATTATGCTATGCCACGCTTCGCGTGCGGGAACGCAACGTACTATTCGAAAAGGTGCGGGGAAAGGAACGCAGCTGCCGCGAAACAAATTACGAGTTGCACCGCGTGCGTGAGACTCGAACGTTGGCGACACTCGGTACGGGATTAAATTAAGCTTGTCCCTTCGTTGCCATAAACATGATTGAGACACGATGGACATAATTTACTGCTAACAAAATAAAGCGAATAAATAACGACAACTGTGCCACCACTGTCCGTGGCGCCACCATGGTGTAATTTGTATTTGTGTTCATGTTCACACCATCTCCAGTACGATTCAGGCATCGGTGCTTAAGTCGCCGTTCAAGCTCGGTACGGTAGAGATAAAATAAAAAAGTGCTGCTAAAAGCATTATATACCCATCCCGTATGCCATGGTGAGTTTACAATCAAACTTTGATAAAATATGAACGGAACTATCTCGTTCCAGGATTTCAGCATACTGTACTATCCAAAACACACCAACAGTTGCTAGCCATGTACTAAGCGTTTGAGGTCGCACAACAAACAATGTAGAAAATTGAGCTTTAAATTCTGTGAGCATAAGCACGGTCTGTTCGTGCTTCGGCACAAAACAATAAGGAGAAGTAATTGCATGTTAAACATTTTGCCACTAGCATTGCAAGTTTAAATGCTTGTATAATATTTTTTATACTTGCATAAGGAAAGCTTAAATCAGCGAGCATCGAAAGTTAGTCGATGGAAAAACTAATGAAACAGATACGGGGCGCTAAAAGCATAACAAAATTTATATAAGTTGTTCGAACTTGCTGGTTTCGACTGAATGTTTTTATTATAAAAAAACGACGACAGCTTGACATAGATATTGCAATAATTTTAAGTTATTTTACACCAAATAACAGTATGTGTCTTTCTGTTCGCCGGAAACTCTGGCTCTGAAAAGAGCAATCCAGAACACGGCCACAATCATGAGTTCGTAGAAGATATATATTAGCTCGGTAGGATCATATCTTTAGGCCTCCTGGGTAGCAATATTGTGAGTTGTATTATTCTAAGGAAAATCGTGGCTATTCTGAGTAGAAGCGTGGGCTTCACAATCTCTGGCGATCTAGATGATTCCAGTCCAGGTAGAATATCTCATCTTGAAAAGTCCAATGTAACTGATACAGGATCGAATTATTGTATTTTTTAAAGATCTATCTTTAACGATGTCGAGTAGTTCCTGCCTCACCACACGCGTCATTCGACATACACTGGCGGAGAGGCTACCACAGATCTCTATACAGAAGGTAGTCATGGAGTCTCCGTCAGTGAGCTGGTCGAAGATATGACGCAACCTACATCGTTCCTGTTTGTCGTCCCAGCTGCGCAGCACGCTCTTCATGCTGGTCTACGGCAAGATCGAGCATGAAGAGCTACTGTACCGTATGAACCGCGTCTCTTCATCGTTATGTACGTTTTGTCCCGTAAGTGACACTCTGGAACCCAAGTTCGCCTGCTGTAGAAGAGTTGCTGATGCTTGGCAGATGCTTGGTGTCCCATCTCGTGTTCTTTGTCGTTTGATTTGCTACCTGTACTACGTGGCATAGTTGCAGACAAACGCAGAAAAATCCAGTCCATGTTTGCTAACTACGTCATCCACATCATTGGCAACAATGATGCTGCGATTGACCTAGACGTCATGCTTGTTTGTCTTTGTCAACCCTAATTATTTAGGTCTTGTAAAATGTTGCCCAATTTTTTTTTTATTTTTAACAAGTCAATAAATATCATTTTATAAAACAAAAGTAGTTTGTTGTTTTTATGGTGTCGATAGCCGGAATTATATAATTGTGTCGACACGGCACGAGAGAACCATGTCAGATCAGAGTATTGCTCGTCAGTAACTTGAGATCGGCTAGAAAATCAAATGGAATTGATCATAAAAAGAATCAGATGAAATCGCGAATGATAACGATTATATAAAATAGAATAATAGTCGAAGATGATAACCATAATAGATAACACAAAACGAACATAACTTTTAAAAATATATATAATTCTATCTCGAACCCAGTTTTCTTATTCAAAAGGAAAGTATCTGACTATCCAAACACATTTAACCATTTTCCAATGGCATTAGTAATTAATGAGGAACATTATGTCATGATCAGAGCAGAATACAAATCTTTTGCAAGCATAGTTAGTAAACTCAGTCTTGGAACTATTACCGCCAATTATTTCCCCTCGCTTTTAGGTTTAAGGATGCTTTATGAATTCGAATACAGATACTATTACATATTTGATTGTCTTCAGTTTCCTAAGTCTTTTTTATTTTATCTAAAAATTAATATAATTGTTATGAAAAATTTGCAAAATTTACAATCATTTGTTTTGCAGTCAATTTCATATTTGGCTCTATTTTATTCATCCCTTTAATTTTATTTTAATTATCAACTAAAACAACTAAACTAAATTTAAACCATATTTTCATGACATTATAACTCAAGAGAATTCTGGATTCCATTCAGTCATTTAAAATCTTTCCACAACTTTTAGACAATTTTCAAGTAAATCAATTTTCAAAAAAAAAAAAACTCACCACCATTATCTCAAAACTACCTTCGCTCCCATTTACACGCGAACCTGTTATAAATGTACAATCGAACAACATAAAGTAACGATGTCTGCTAGGGCTTGTCTTGAGCTTCCTTCGAAATTCACTATCGCAACGTTACCGCTAAAGAAGGAGCAGCGGCAACGAGAGTAAAAATACAAGAAACAAAACTCCCCTACAATGAAGAAAAACAAACTCATAGCAAAAAATAGCACACTTTTGCCCCCACGGGCAAAGCGTGCAGTTTAGGCTCAAGCAGCATTTTCTTGCCGAGCGAAAATGTGAAAACAAACCCGCGGCACCGGAGCCGGTCCCATCTGGGACAAACACTCCGTGAGCCGGCGAACAGGTCCAGGGCAAATGGAAGAAAAGAAGTTAATTGATCTCACCGCTTGGCGCTGGATTACTTTTTTATCATTCCTTTTCGTTCATTTGCGAATCGGCACGCATGGGCGAGTGGGACAGTGGGAAAAACTTTTTTCGATTTACTTCTGCTGTTGCTGCTGCTGTTGTTGCTGTTTTTGGCACACTTTACCTCATTTCAAGGCGATTCTGAGATCTCATCAGCGTCGATAGCCTTGCCACGGGCGCTGGATTTTTCCCATTTGCTCGTCCATGAGACTTTTCTCAAGACGTTGTCGAAGGAAAAGAAAGAATGCCCTCAGTAGCAGCAGCATCACCAACGATACCAAACAACTGAAGGCGGCCTCCTGCTTGATTGCTCTGGGTTAAGTGTGCCCTGGTGCGGTACGACACGACGCAAAATGGAAATGAAAGCTACGCAAAGGGCAAGCACAGCGGACAGCAACAGAAAATCGACGCCTTTTATGCTGCATGCATAAGCGTAGGCCGTGTGGTACATCTGTAAGCATCGTCACGACGAGCCGGGCGCGACGTGGCAGTATCCATAGTACAAGAATGTTTTATGAAGATGAAGAGTTTGTTTACACCGTCCTTTTGTCTGCTGGAACACGTTTCGGATTTCTCCGGTGAAGTCTTGACTTTTTTCCACTTCCACCAAGCTTCACTGTTGCGCCAGTGATGTTATGCTCACCTTTGCCCTGTGATCGGTGGCGTGTGAAATTTTCGCTATTTTCTATACTTTCTTTTCTTTTCGTTTGCATCTTTCCGACATATTTTTATTCCCAGTCAGATTTCGATTCTTCGTGCCAAGATATATAATGGAGAGTTTTTCTTCTACTTGGTTGAAACCATAAGGAACGATAAAGTCGTGCCGCCAAGTGCTGCATTTGTTTCCATTATAAGCACGAACAGATACTCATTTTCTTTATTCGCAAATGTTAACACTTTAGCCAGTTTGCATCGTGTCGATTTATTTTCAAGCACCCGCTTCGCAGATATTCTAAAGGTGTTCAACACAAACCGATAAAATATCGAGCAAATAATCTAAGCCATTTCTGCAGTACAGCATCCGTAGAAAAACTAATACCGTATGATAAATATAACCATCGCAAAATTATGCATTTTTTCGTCATAGGGCGTTATTTGTGTTGCCAATCAATTTCACTTAGCATCACATTCTTGTCACGTTCTATGACGAAAACCAGCACTACGGTCTGCAGAGACTGCCATTGTCCAACTCAATCATGCACTCATGGCCGTTAGTTGGCTCTCAGCTAGGATGAAGCATGCTCACATCGATTATCCTAAAATATGTATTCTTAGCATCATCGATGTTATAATTTATTGCATAGTACAAGTTTTGTTAGAGTATGAATGACGTAAATTAATAAAAAAATTAAATAAACTCAAAGCACATCTGCAGCAAAAGATACGTTCTGATGCATTTAGTCTCCTGGTACTTTTTGTGCGTGCAGCATATTGTTTAATGAACTTTTTCTTATGAAATGAAATAATACTAACATTCACTTTTGCTGCAATCTTCACAATGGTGTAGCTATCTAACCAACCCAATCGGTATTATTCCGGACCGTAGAAATTTGGATCCTTTTATTCATGAGCACTTTACATAAAAATTTAAAACCGAATAGATTTAATACACTACCCTTTTTGCAGAGTATTGTTTCGAACATATATAAAAAGAATAATTAAGCAAAATATATTTATGGTTATCGTATAAATATATGTATGGCTCCTTATGTATGGTATTCATAAATGAATTTCAAAATAATCATATAAACAACATCATCTAGGAAAACGACAAACATACTGCGTTGAGACTCGATGAGAATTACAACACACGAACGTTCACACAAAACAGAATACTTTCTTCGTTTCACGGTTACATAAAATCGTTTCAACTGTTAGACACATACGCACTTCCGCTTAAAAGTGCTGTACGTTTACATGGCGAAGTCCGCTTTGTTACACTTCAACCACTGATTGGCATTCAACTACCCAATAAATTAAACCGTAGATTGAAAACTTGAACATGATAAAAGAAAACTAAACCTTTATGATACGCTCGAACATCATTAATGAACTGAAAGAAAGACAAAATCACTACGCAAATATCAAACTCAATATAAAATCCATACAACCACTGGGGGAATACATTTGAAGGCAAAGCTGTGTAAGCTCATTATATACCACATCTAAATAACATCTAACAAAAACGAATGGAGCGCCATTCCTGTGGTACCGGTGAAATAATTTTCCCGGGCGAACAATCAACTGGCGCGGTGTGGTGTCCCTAGTCGCTTTCCTTACTGGAAGATGTTTATTCCCTTTGGACAGAAAAACAGCAACAAAAAAGGCTGTGGCAAACAAATCGACATAAAACTCGCCGTCCACCACCACTCACCTCCATCGCCACACAGCTTTTTATCCCGGGGATTTTTTTTGTTTGCGGATAAAGAAATTTTATTTTTAGCAACGTTCCCATGGTAGGATTCGAATAAACGTCCCCGAAATGAAAATCCCGCATCCCTGAAGCTTTCTCCCTTAGTGCAGTAGCGAAAAGTTTTAAACCGTCTCTTTTTTCTCTTATTCTCTTGTTGTTTTTGTTGTCGTTTTTGTTGCCATTGGTCCAAACCCTCATCACAATCCCTGCGGCTGCAAAGTCAACTAGTGGCCTATCCACCCTCCCACACAACAACCCTCCCTGTTGACTCGTAGTAGTGAATGCAAAATTTAGATCTCAATCTAATGATTGCTGCTGAAATTTGTTTCGTTCTTGCTGCAGCATTCCATTTCGTAGCAAGCTACGTTTATGTATGTGTGTGTGTGTTTTTTTTTCTACAAAAATTTAATTAAGCTTTTGTGTATGCGCATGAAAAACAAGCAACCCACAAAACGATAGAAAAAGAAGTGGAAATGAAAATGTACACCTACCTGTATGTCTTTTGGACGAACTGCCACCTATTACACACCATCAAAACCTTACAATTGTGCCGTTTTATTAAGGTACGGTTGTGTTTACTCTGCTCCACTCAATGAAACGTTGGGCATGATAGCACGTGTGGAGCTGCTTCCTGTTTATAGCCAATGTTTGAACAATAATAAATTACAGCAATTATCAATGTTCCTTCATCTATCCTTCCGCACACAGTAGCATTGAATCGAGTTTCCGTTATCAACTTCTTATTCGTAGCAGTGGTTGTTGTTTTCACTAGTTTCACATTATTTTACATCGCAATACTTTTGCATCGGCACCATTTGCGAATGCACATTCACACACACGCACAAGCTGGCGTGTAGGTGTGCATAAACACACACAAATACATATACACGAAACACTGCAATGAAAGTAAACTTTGTAGCTATTGTTTCTTCCTTTCGCTTGATCCAACATTTGCACTGCAATTCATCGGAAGTAGTTTGTTCGACACGCATTACGCATCCGTTCATTTTTCTCTTCCACACACTCACATGCACGCACACAACCTTAATCTTATCTTTAACATCGTCCTACCCTCCCACACTCACACAGCGAAAAGGAGGAATTTTCCCAACCACAGCGAATGTACTACAAATCATGCAAAAACCATGTGTCCTCTGCGCATTTGGTGACTCAATGCAGTGCGTTGGAATTGTTTCCTGGCACAGATTTTTATGACCTAACGTTTCGCACCGTTCTCGGCTCCAAAGTTGGCAGTGTGGGAAGATGGCTGGATACCACCCAGCACAGTACAAAATGAACGGGCTGAACCCGTTCAACATTTCCGACCGAGCTAATGCCCGTGATGTAACGTACGTCTGTTTTTTTGCCCTCTACTCTTGCGTCTGCGATATTTCGAACGCTTCGCATAAATTGACAGTAAGAAATTGTATTACGCCGCGCCTTTCGGCAGGGCGGAAAAGAATAAAAGCACCTTCACCTTGGCACGCCCATTCTTCTGCCATTCTCGTTATATGCTCATACACATCCACCCCGCGCCTTACGACGAAAGTCATACGAGCCAACATGCAAATGATAACAATAATAATAAAATGGCCAACGGCAATAAAAACCAGGCAGCCGCAGAAAACGATTGCCATAAATTGTTACCCCATACACGCACACACTTACACACGAGCTTGAACGCTGGCCAAGGTGAAGGTGACGCTCGCAATACGCTCGCCGCATGGAAGCCGGAAGCTGTTGGAGCTCTCGTTCCCACTCATACTGAACGCTTCGTTGCTGACTACTGCGCCCGGTCGTGCTGTGCTAAGTGATATCAGCGCAGCATTCAAATGCGTCCCATCATGCCCAAAAGGCGATGATGGGTATAATTTAGGATTTATCTTGTGCCAAACCCGGCTCGCTTGTTTTGCATACACCGCGCGATGGTCGCGTGCTATCGCGATCCAGCAAGTAAGCGAAACTGCTTTTCCAGCAATTATGGTGCGTGGAAACAGAGATACGCAAGTGAGAGGGCAAGAGAGAGAGACAGAGAGAGAGAGAGAGAGATGGGGAGTGAAAATTCGATCCTATTAGCTGCTGTCGTCCTAGGCTAGCATTGCTATAATTGCTGCTTCCAACGAACGTAAGCGACCCAGAGAGCGTAGGTGAAATGGAAATTTCCACTTCTAAAGACGATTCCGAGCAATCGTGTTATAATTATAAAATCCGAGAACCTTACGGCAACACGCTACAAGAGGTACATGAAACGTTTTCACTTTAATGATTACCGGAAATTTGTAGTATTCACAAAATAAAATTAAAACGTTATGTTTCTGATGCTCCATAGCAATGACACTCAATTTACTGCATCATCTAAAGAGAATTTATAGTTTGTCTGCAGAGTGCTTCTTGTAGCAACCATAAAACAACCGATTTATTGTAGTATGCCCCATCTGCAATCCAACTCCTTTCGTTTTCGGTCGATATCAGCACACGGTGAAACCGTAATAGCAACATCAAATCCCTTTCGTTACATCAAGCGTAAAGTTTGATGCTCGTCTCTAATGTATTGCGTAAGTTTAGTACATTTACATCGAATTTAGAATTCGAGAACTTCGCAGAGAGGGAATTTCTAGCGAATTGCTTATTCCAACCAATGCTCATCAACCAGCAACATCACGGTCACTGACAATTGTACGGCTTAAGGCGGCATTCGCTTCAAATTAACAGCCACAAATTACTGGAAATGACAAATCAATACCTAAACCGGAAACCACAACCCATTAACCAGCGGTGTTGGATCATAAAACCGACGCCAATGGATAATCATTTCAACAATGTTTAATACCCGTCAATAAATATCCGTGTAACCATAATCGGGGGATCAATGCTCGATCCTATTCAAAACGATACAATCCCAGTTGATTGTGATGACAGAGACCGACCGAAGCACATTTTCAATGGAAAAAATCGGCCACGCGGTGGTTCCAATACCTTTCCCAAACTACACAATACCTTCAATGGCTCGCCTCGCCCTTTCGGCACCAATAGGATGGATCTTGGCACCTGGGCGAAGGGATTGGATTAATGCTTCTCGTATATAATGTTGTGTGCAAAATATCCTGCTTAGTCAAACGCCTCGGAGCACAGTAATATGATAGCCCAAAAGCTTTGCTTGAAATCCTGCCAACCGAAATAATTGCTCATTGTGCGAGATTTTTTTTCTGCATTTTGCGCACTTTTGCTTACTTTCCATATTAGTTCCAGGCACCGCTTCAGCGGATGCCGCTGGATATAAACTCTTGAACGCAACGGTGGCCCATTCCGGTTGTTCCTACCGTGCATAATGTATTCCAAAGCCATACCCTTATTCCAAGCATCAGGCCAGGTGTGGCGCAACAGCAGCATGTTGTGAAATGTTTGGAAGAAAAACTTTGTCTTTGTAGGCTCCCGGGGCCATCTCGGGGCCGGCGTTCTCGCTAGGTGGCTAGCCTCCCATCTTGACTACGCGCTGGGAAAATTACCGGAAAAATCTCGAAAACCTCCCAATGCCGCCGTCCCGTTTTGATGCCTGAGCCCCGACTGAGTATCGCGAGGTAAAAGGAGTTTTGGAATTCTTACCCAAAAATGTTCACCATCCCATCGCACCCAGAGGGGAGGGGAGCTAGGGATTGTGATGATAGCGGTGTAGGCCAGCGAGACGAGTAGCTTGCAACCACCAAAAAGCTTAGTAAAAGGGCACAATCTCGGTCGCCGTTCGCGCGCTGGCTAGCGGTAAGGGAAAATATCTTCGGGATTCTTTACGCCGGCCGAGCTGCTTTCCAACTACCACCCTCCCACGGTACCACATCGAAGCTGATCCTTTTATGCTACTTTTTTGAAAAAGGTTTCGTTTCCGGTGTTGTAGTTGGGATCGTTTTTCCGTCCCAACAGGAGCCGAGCGACATTCACGTTTTCCGTTGTTTATCCTCCAATCTGTTCTTAGTGCCCACAGCCTCGTTTTCCACTCCGACCGAATCAGCCCGACTGATCGACAGAGACAAACAATAACCATTGAGCACAGGCGTCCGCCCGCAGGAAGTCCGAACGGTTTTCGCCCAATATCCGTTGCTACGGTGGCCCTTTGCCGAGCGCGACCATACCGCTTCCTAATACGTTGCGATCCATCGAACATGCATGGCATGTCGTGATGCTGGATGCTTCGAGGGTGTCTCCGTTTTCTTATCGTGTCAAAATATCAGTCAAGAAACCTTTGCCATCGAACTAAAAAAATCGCACACACACACACATGAACACATTTCACTGACGCACTGTAGGACTAACTCAGGCACACATACACCCAAGCAGCTCGAGAGCGGTTCACTCACACACAATCCAACTCCATCGAACACACGTACGAGTGGCTCTGAGGAAAAACAATGTTTTTCTTTTCGGTTTCTTTATTGCGGCTTCTGGCTTAATTTGATCTCATCTCCATCCGTCGATTTACATCTTGGACAGTGGTCCGGCGGCACAAACACACCACAGCATCAGCGTCGTACACTATACACGCTCGAGAAGGGTAGGGATGTGAAAAAGAAATAGCCACCTCCCCCGAGCCGATGCCGATGAAACGGATCGATGGAATAAATGTTTCTGGACTGGTGGTTTTTGCACGGGATGGGTTCCAGAACACGCTCTCGCTCGCACACCCAATACACTTTCAATACACTCGCTAAAGCGTAAATGACATCCGACGACGACGACGACAAACGAAAGGACAACAAAAACGGTAATGGCTAACCTCATCGGTGTGTACCACCAACACCACTGCCACCCACACACCTCCACATCACCACATCGATGATTGATTAGCTACCGGTTCCCTTGCCTGCCCCGCCAAAGCTCGCACACTTTCACCACGAACGACCAGAAATCGTCACAGGTTTCGCACTTTACCTCGAAACGCGCCCTTGAGAGCTGCTGCGCTCCCGCTGCTGGTCCGTTTCTTCTACTGCTCCACCCTATTTCTTCCTTCAAACGTCAACGCACTGACACTCCCGATTAAGCGCTCGCCGACGTAGCCGAGACCATCCGATGGGTGCGAAAAGCTGTATCGAACTGAGCAGCACAAGCGTCGCCCAATGAGTCCTGCGATGGCTTCACACAAAACACACCACACCGTCTCCAAACGTCTGCTCGGGGAGGACGCAGATTTTGTCTCTTTTCGCATACATACACAAACACAAAGAGAATCCACACACATGAGCCACCCTTCGTAGCATCCCCTAGCATCCTCATCGGGACATTTTCTCATCGAGCTAGAGAGAGAGCGTGGTAAATGCGAGAGCGCCGAACTATGATGGAATGTTCGGCGAAGGACGCGAGGATATGCGTACCATATTTTATGCCAGCGAAACAAACAACAAACTCCTCCTTCCGCCGTCACACGCCTCATTCAAAGCCTATTGTGCTCTCGGGTGAGTCTGCGATTCTGTTGCAGATGGTGAGAGAGAGAGAGAGAGAGACATTTACCTCCCTTGAAAGAAGCTGCAGATGAAAATGCATGCAACGTTCTCTGAGCGGTCAGAGAGTCCAATTTGGAGGAAAAACACTAATTCGCTCATCGCTTTCACCCTCTCTCGCTCGCTCTCTTCCGTGCACTCTATCAGCGCACGTGCGTGCGCGCGCGTGTGTGTGTGCGTCCGTGGGGGGAATTCCCATCCTCCCTAAAACCCTCAGCTGTCATCTCTGAGCGCGCTGCTGCTACTGCTGTGCTCCTGGAGCACAAAATGCAAAGCATGCGCACGACCCGCGCCCACGATGTTATTCGAGACACTGTTATCCTGTGGAGAAAGCTCGCAGCGTCAAGTAAAACGAAAGTTTTGCTACTTTCCTGCTCAAATGAGCAACGGGCGCCAGTTCCAGTGGCGGAATGGTGTCAAGATATGATGCGAACAAAAGTTATCCACCCGATTTGTCCGGATCCTGTGTGTGGGTGGTGTTAGCTGCTGCTACCCGTCTCGCTGACGCTGCCTACGATTTGTGTCGCTTCCGCAGCCATTGCTGAGAGACGCACCGTATCTTCGTCACCTGAAAAGGGATGACGTTTTAGTTCATTTGTTTGGGTCTGATAATCAAAACTTTGAGCCGGAAAAAGGCTTTCGCTGCTGTACAGTTTTTTCATTAGTTTTCCATGCAAACTTTTTCTGATATACGTTTTAACGTGGCCTTCTCAACTGGGATTTTTAGTTGATTTTTTAAAGAGACAGAAACGTACTGTTTTTTATTGTTGTTTGCTTCCGGGTTTGAGACAAAAAAAAACACATTTGAAACTAATTAGGAGACAATTAGGAAAAAATTGCTTCACAATCGCAAGTTCGATCGAAAGGCCTGCTAGTTAGAACGATGAATTCATATAATTTCTAATTTATTCATTGCATGGTAGCCCCACTTCTTTCGCTCACGCGCTTTACCCTACACAAAAAGATATCAGCATCGGCCACAATTGGCTACAAATGTCGTCTGGCTAACATTAAATTTAACGACTGCTACTCCCAATAGTTTTCACCCGGCGCTGATGATACAAAAAATTAACCAAATGAAAAAGCAGTGAGAGAAGCAAAAACAAAACCTTCCCCTCCTCAACAAAAACACCAGCCAATCCGCTGTGCACTCAGACCGCACGGGAGCGTGGAGGAGGGCCAGAATGCCACAGAGAATCATAAATTACATGTGCGACATTTGTTCCTGACAATTGAAATTAAAACTTTCCAAAAAACAACAAACCAGTCTAAAGGCGCCCCCTCCCAACGCGCTCGGAATGATTGTCCCCAGAAAACCGAAATGCGAACAAACCACAAAAAAGTACACACAGCCCGGATATTACTGGCCCAGTGGCCCGAGGTGGTGGGTAGAAAACTTTCACCCACCCAAAATTTACACGTATTGATAATGCGTAGGCACTTCCGAGTGGATCCATGTTAACATGTACACTAATATCCACTCAGCAACTTCTCGACGAGCTGCCAGTCGGTTACATTCGGCGGACTGGCGGAGTGATTATACAATTTCCACTCCTCCAATCAAGAACAGCTTAGCGATTGAAGAAACCCTGCTGCCGTATGCTGCGTACGTGTTTGCTCACTTTCGGTTAAATAGTTTCCGAGTGAGTGGAAATTTAAATTTAATTAAAAAGATATTAACGCTCCTAAACTTCGGACCAACTTTCAACCCTCAGACACCGTCCTAGACGTGGTGGTTTGTTGTTCACACGTGGTTCGTCCTTGGCTGAATGGTAAGGAGAGAGTGTGGGTGCATGGAAGGTTGGTTTTGGGCATGTAGTAGCAAAAACCAAACACTCTTTCGAAATCTTGCAGCAGCACCGTTGCATCATGTAGCATTGGATAGTACCGGCAGTCGGCGTCTGTGCTGAGGTACATCTTTCACTCAACTCTACCGCAAGTGCCATTCGCTCGGAGCTGGAAGGATCTTAAAACACGATTTGCCTGGATGCGGAAGAACCGACGCATCAGGGCGTAGCGGAGGGAAGAAGAGAAGATTACTGGGGATGGTAAACAAAATTATGGGATTACGACATGCTGGATTTGGACGATACGGTTAGCTGCACAAGCGAACGGGAGAAGGTAATTTGTGTACGATCCGGTCACCGGCACGTGTGCAGATCCTACCGGCGACGATTAAGTTCATTAAGAATGGAAGCTCACACGAGCCGGATGGACCGGGATGGCTGCATATTTGCCATATTTTGAAAGCATCGTCCTGCTATTATACGGCTATTGATTATTTCTTCGAAAGTACGTTGTTTATAATCTCGAGAGACTACGACTACATACGAAATAGATTGCTTCGGACCCTGAATAAATCGAACTTTAAGGAAAACTTTAAATACAAGCTATGTAAGCTTTTGTGGCAAGTTATCCAACCGGTGTAGGTAAAACATGCTAAAATTTCCATATCATCCATATTTTTATACGTCCTTCATCACAATAAAACATAACTGCATTATATTCAAAGTATTTAAGTGATCAAAATCCCATTACATAAGTGAATTGCCAGCTTGCATTTACGGTTTGAACTAACTCCATGATGTTAAGTTCTTAGAAAAAACTTGAAAACTCAAAATAAATAAATAAGTCAATAACAAAAATCAATTGCAGGTACTTTAAACACCAGTTCAATAGTTCATTACTAAAATATAATTATTTTAGTTCAATACCAAAATATACACCGCCAAAGGCAGATACTATGTTTAAGCCCACTAAATCACTTTTACCATTTGTTATACTCATAACTGATCCTTTCAGAATCGCACTAACAACGTATATCAGTTTTTAATTTAGTTTTTTATTATTTATTTAATTTAGAATAATTTCACTCGTTTCAATATTCTGCCATTGGCGATAACTTTAATACGCTAGCCGTTTCACTGTGATTTCACCTACATAATACCTATAATTTGAAGGGAATACCACCACTAACAGTTCAACCTGGCTAGGGAGAATGACCCACCATTATGAGAATGACCAGCGCAACAGTAATTATATTACGAGATTATTTCCGACCTTATTTAAACCGATTTTTTTTTAAATACTACGAGCGTTCAGGTCCAATAACAATGAAGTTTTTAAACAAAAACTGTTTGTATAGGCTGCTTAAATAACAGCAAAATAATGTAAAAAACCTCTTTTTTACATTCCATGCAAAGAGTGACACAGGAACAATGTTATACATAATATACAAATTCGACATAGTTTCGTGGATTGTCACAACGATCAAGAAGAAAAAAGTTTATCATGGTATCATGGTTTACTAAATGATGATCTTTATTATAGCGTCTATTATGACACTCTAGCGTGGAACGATTTCAGTTTTTCACATAAAACGCGACAACATTAGTTTTAAATCCTCATTTTTTGCTACTTGACGAATATCAGGATCTGTCTACCGCATGAAGCAATCTTTAGTTAGGAAAATTGTTGAGCCATTAACTAAAGAGTTTCTGATGAGCAATTTTATCTGAACGCTACAGGCAGCTGATATACATATAAACAACACAAAAAATATGTTTGGATGTGTCTTTGAACAATCTTTGAAATGTTTTAAAAACGTTACGAACGCAGCAAATTATGTGTAAACGCAATTTTAATATGCCTTGTGATGGTTACGAAAAGCGCTTCCACCTGGTGGTGACTATGTTCAAGAACATCTTCTATAAATAACCCATCAACTGTAAGAAGAAGTTACTACGGAAACTCAAGTCAAGGGAATAGCACTTTCAAACTATCAGATCTAGGAAAAACCTAACTACGTTCGTAAAAATATACACCAAGAAGCTTAAAATCGATTTTTAAAATACTCTTTTTTACTTCATGTTGTATCCAAATCGATTGATTTTATACTAGCGATTGAACAGTGTTGACGACAGTGTAGATCTTGAAGAGAAATTGAGAGAAGGAAAGGTAGAAACACATATTTCAACGTTTGTTATCAAATCCATTTGATGGTTTGTTGTAAGCTTCTTTTCATACGAAGAGCGTGCAAGTATGAAAAATATTTTCATTTTATAAATCAGTTGTCTTACTAACAGAAGTCTACTTGATTATTGTTTATACGTTCAATTATATTGATTTGAAATATTCGACAATTATCATATCGTATTTGTTGGATTATTGTTTCAGAGTACCAAACCGAAACGAGGATACCAGCCGTAAAACGTACACAATACCCAAAACGTTAAGCACATTTCCAAAGTATAACGTGATAGTTTAAAAGCGGTTAATCGAATAGTTTCCGTCCACCTAATCACAACATACGCAATAGATCTAAAATCCCCGGCAGAAACACCACCATCCGTTTCCGACCGTGAATCGCATGCCAAGCTACGCAGCTTTCAAACACGAACAACTTTCGACCGGAAAGGAAGACCTTTAGCGCCGTACCGAAATTAACACACCTGAAACCGGGATCAAACCGAACGAGGGTGGGCTTCGCACTCGGACGTGAAATTAATAAATTTAATAAACTTTCCGGGCCCTACCACCGTATCCGGCAGTTTCTCTGTGCGCTAGAAAATGACCAACCGGTTCGTTGCATAACCTTTTTTTTTGTATCTGAGCTCCAACGTAATACACCCTAACGGAAGGAGAAAACGGATACGCTGTTATCTGCCCTTCGTCCACTGTCTAGCTTTCATGGAGTCAAAGACAGGTAACCCGACACAGGCCAGAATGGCTTCGAAGACGTGAGTGCTACAAACAATGTTTTCGTACATCCTTAGGTCTAGCAATGGCTCGCACCACATCACCGAGGGGTCATCAGACTCTATTCCATCGGCAACACCACTTCCCCGTCACCATCAAGGGGTCCGATGGTTGCCCCACCAACTTGATAATGATAATTAAAACTGCTTCTCGAATCAAGATAGTGTGCTTCTCGTCCAACGGCGACAAAAGATGGAAACAACTACTAGCAACGGAAGCCAAAGCACAAAAACAGAAAAACAAATCCCATGGCAACTTTTCACATAACGGAAAATAATCAGATTTCGGTACTTTTTCGTGCGGCACTAAGTGGGCGCTTATTTATAACGCCTCACAGCGGAGCTCATTCAACGCGATGAGTGTGAATTTTTTCACTATCCGCTTCATCATGCAGGCAACCGCAGCAGGTAACAAGGACACTTCGGTGCACAAGATGCGGATAGTGTGTCGTATGGTGGAATGATTGCCACTCGAGCACTTACCTTCAAGAGAAGCCTGTCGTCATTTCCAGTTGGCTTGGGGAGCGAATGTTTCTTTTTTTATTTTGATCCGGACTCGTTCGAAGGGGGATACTTTATACCTAGCCTTGGAAAAAAATGTGAAAGAGTAAAATTTTGACGCTTTTGTAAACGAATGGGGTAAACCCTACAAAAACCGAATGCTATTGCCTATTTTATAATAAATTACCTGGATAACATAATGTCCTCCATAAACATCTAGCAACTTGTAATTCCACTTTTTTTGTAGGTGCGATTTTAACACGTTCCCCGATGTCGTTCTCTCTGGTGGGGCATGATATGAGTAATGTTGCATAATTTATCGAGCATGAATTTTAAAGCACCCACGATTATTGGTACTGCTCAGTAGTAAAACCACCGCAATAACCTTCTCGTCAACAATTAGCCCCAGGAAGGTAATTGCATTAAATCGCAGAGATATTAATTTATTCATGTCATTTATTTCAATCGCTACCTCGGTGTCGCCCCAGCGAAAAGGGCAACGGCATCATATCGATGCAAATGTTTTGCAAATAAACGTGTACCAACTGACAGTGGCCAAACATTTGCATAGGGGATTTTGTTGTTTAAGTTGCTAGTATTTTTGTTCTTTATTGTTTGTTATGTTTCACTTGATTGCTTCGACTGAGCGTGACGGTGCAATTGTGGAAGATATAAATATGTATAAAAATTGGTGCCCTCTCTGCCACCAGACTAAATTACGCGGTTAGCCGACTAGTGGCGTAAATATAGTTCACGTTCATACAATATTAAGGATCGAAATAGATGCAAATGAAATCAAGTTCACCGTTTCAAACCGCTGCAGAGCATCGTGTGGTGTTCCGCGGCTATCGGAATATAAAACCAAAAGGAGACACAAAAAAAACGAACCTGTTCATAAGGCTAGTCGATTAATCAAAATTTAATTTGCAAACCTGCCTCACAAACCAGCGCAACACATGTATCCCTGGTGTGCACCTGGCATGGCATGGAACAAAAAATTGCCTATCAACCCAAATACATGGCACGGTTTTGAATAATTGACACATTCTGCCGTGTTCCTGTGTGAGGATTTCTGCTCGTTCGCAGCTTTAGCACTGTTCGTGAGTATGGTTGATTAAGCGTATGACACGATATTGCAAAAGGGACCACGCATGTGATGGTCTGCACATGATGGACCTGCGATGTGGCTTAAAGTACTACCGTGTAAGTGTTCGCGTTCATCGCAGTGTTGCTTTCGCTACGAAATAAATAATCCTACTGAATTAAGTTCCATGACACAACATCGAATCGTAACATAAAATGATACGATTTTGTTTATTTAAAATGAATTTATTGTTCTACTATAACTGAATGATAAATGACATTCAACAAATTCATGACAATCAAAAAGTTCCATTAAAACAAGTTATTTTTCACGGTCGATATTGCTGTGTGCCTTGAATATTGATCGATTTAGCGTGCGCCAATTTTTCAACCAAATTTGGTGGAGATCATCAGTGATCATCAGTATCACCTAGTCAAAAGCTGCTTCTAGCAATCCCCCCTTCAGTGTTTGTATGGGATCATATGATCCTCAATAAAGTCGTTGGACGACAATCAATGAAGTTGACGGAAAATATTTTTGAAGAATTTTCATCACAACCTACCGTGGTGGCGAAACAATATAACTGCTATAAACGCACTCGAATGATGACAAACTCGAAGCAGATTATATTAACTACATACATGCATAGCACATGCTCGACAAACTTATGGAACGTACTACAAGCAAGCTAATGGAAAGAAGTTCAGCAGACCTCCAGCGCTAGTGTCAGGTTTCTAACGCATTGAAACAACACCTACTAGCTGAACGCTTGGATCAATAGAATCTCATTATTGTTCATTGCTTCTCCAATTCCCGATATTAAACAAACAGGTCGACAAACATGACGAACAGATTGGTGGACAGGAAAAGACGGAGCAAGCAATCTCTCTTATCCTGAGTTTATTATGGGTTTATTACACTATTGATTCATGATGTCATAAAAAAAACATTAAAAATTACATAAATAATACAAAAAGTTAGTGTATCAAATAATAAAATATAAAATATTATTTCATAAAAGTGAAATTTTATTGTTTTTCTTATTATCATGGTAAAATTAAAGTTATGTATGATCAAAAATGTTATGCACCACACAATTTCATAACATTTCAAAAAAAAATATATTCAGATCAGTTACATAAGTATTTCTATCATATCAAAAACAATCGTACAGTCATTTAAACATGTTGCCGAGGTGCTTTATCAAATCGAGCATAAACTCGCGTCGTAGCTTTTAAAAATGTTTTTGTAAAAATGTCAATCGTCCCATAACCACCGGTAAGTCATATAAGATAACAATCCTTCAGAAATTTCTACATTCTTCGGCACACTAGATGGAAACAGTTCTAACGAGATTTTTCCTACATTCACGTCCAACCAATTCAAAAGGAAAAATATTTTTTACCAGCAGCCACCTGGATTGCATACTTCTTTCTCAAAAGCACCGTGGCTTGCTCAAACGACTGCAAAAATGAAAAGAACTTATGCAATTTGATGCTATCGAGAAATGATGCTATGAAGATTGCATACGCTTTGCGTTTTCATATTGTTGCTCGACTGTAATGTAAGCAGTTTTAAGCGTTTGTAACGATGCATACTTTCCATTTGTTCGATTATAAGAGAAGCTTTGTGTAGAAATAGAGTTGGTTGATAAAAACACACACCTTCAAAACACTACAAACTAACAACTATCCATAGTAATACAATACATCTCACTTGACAAATTCGTGAATGTCCAGGCTTATACTATCGAAATATATCGCAATATTTTTATTTTATTTGACTGAACATATAATCAGAAAGCTCATGAACGAAATACCAATATCAGATGATGAACAAAAGATGTTAAGTGTAAGTCGGTATATTCGTTCCAGTGCGTTCTACAATTTGCTACAATTATATTAGTTGTGTTTATATATTATAATTGGTTTAAATTCTCAATTTTTTTACTATTCAGACAACTATAAGTTTATACAATTCTTTGTTATAAATAGAAATAGACATAATCCTACAATCTCTGATTGACTCCTCCTTTATTGGTTACTTCAACTGATGGTGTGATTTCAAAAATAAATTTTATATTTAAAAAATATAACACTTTATCATGCCGTACAACTATTGCTTTCATAAATATGTTGACATCAAAATATGAGACGAAATCAATGCACAGAAGTAGGTGAGTTTGCGATGACCGTGACCTGTATTTGTAATTTACAATATATTCATTCCCATGCATGACACCAGTCGATAGTAACTTTTCACACGGACATGATATTGGGAGTGACGTCATAGACAATGCTAATAGTGACGAACCGATCGGTACATCGTGGGTAAGCGAATACATTTACTCGCATCGTTAAAACATTTAATGTGAGCGCCTACAATGCCGAACGCAAAAAAGGCAAGCGAATATTATTATGTTTCTATACATCGTATGCGTAGAATAACAATATATTTTTTCTTAATCGTTAGCGAATAATTTTGCTATGCATTCCTATTCAAATTAGATAAAATTGGAAGAATACTATCAATAATGAGATTGGTTCAATCAATTGTAAGATTGATTTTAATGCACATTCATACATAAAATAAGATATAACAACAAGTCAAACAATACTGACAAATTCCACACAACAAATGAAATCGAGTAACATGAATCCATCCACCAACTGTAAAACATGCGTTTCACACTGTTACACATCGCAGCATGCTTAGTATTAGTGAAGGCACACGCGCGCTCGATCATCGCTTTCGCTCGGACACACTCGCGATCGTACAAGTCGACGTAGTCCGCCTTTAAGCAAGTAAGTGACTCAACGTGTTCATACAGTCGATCGATCGGTCGCTCTACCACGGGATTTTCCTCATCCATACCCACTTTCAGACAAAAGAAAAGAGACTCTTAAAAATCTCCAAATGTAAGGTTAATTTTTTCCGTCTACCTTCTTCACCTTCGCCAAAATCAGACCAGAAAAATGTGCCAAAATATGCCGAAATGTGTCTACCATTGTGTCGTGTGCTTCACACTGGTGAACTTCAATCAATATTCTAACAAAATTCCTTTCGAAAGATCAGTGTTTTACAAATAAAAGTGAAAGAGTTTAATTTTCCTTCGTGTGTGTCGATCGGTGCTGAGCATTCGCCCCGGTTATTGCGCTTCATGAAGTGAGTGTTGGAAAATGGTTGTACGATTTTCGGAGAAAAGGAAATCCCGCGCCAGAGAACACACATATTCGAAGTGGCTAAAAATAGACACTCTTTACATTGCAGCGCCTGGCGAGTTTTCCCATCAGTAATACACGTACGAAATGCTCTCGCCATAGCACGACGCGTTGAATGGGTGGGATGAAGGGCGGAGGTACATGAAAGTGTTTACTAATCTGTGCATGTGTCTCTTTAAAACGCCGCGTTTCTGGTAGCTGATACACACCGACCGAGAAACGCGACCGGGTGCAAAATATTACAGTGTACCAGATACACTGCAGTCAGCATATGTGTTTTTTTTTTGGTCGAAAAATGATGCAAGTGATCGGTGTGTGAACAAGTGTACAAGATTGAGAGGTTCTGTATCAAAATCGAATAATAATCGACAGCAAAATGTGAGGAGAAAAAAAACAATACACTTCACCGTACGTTAGCGAATGCGAGCTTAATCCCGGTCCATTAACGTCTACCTCGAACGCTTCACCAACATCTGTACGATGGAGCGAAATAAAACAACAACAACCGTTATCGTTCCACACGAAACAGCACCGCTGGCTGTTAGATCTTGGCTTTCGGCTGTGTTCGTTCGGTGCACGGTGTACACACCATCAATGTAAGACAGTGAAATGTTCACCTTGTTATGCTCCGTCCCTTTCCATTATGCACAACGACGACGCATTCTAGCCAGCCCATCAAGTCAAGGTAGCTCGGAAACGTTGTGGCATGGCCTAGAAGCGTTCGAGACAATCCCCACCCACAGCAAAACCTATTGCACCGCCGATGACGTCACCAATCGTCAGCTGCTCGGGGAAGATTATGAGTGGTATTGACCGTGGATCTCGGGTGAATTGGCTAATATTTTGGTGCCGCATTGTGTTGTTCGTGCTGAATGCATTATAAAGCACGCTTTGCGCATTGGGCGAGGATATACGCGTCTTGCTAATGGGAAAAGAAGACGAATGTGCGTGATGATCTGATGAACGCTATATGACACATTGATTGCTAAACTACTTTTAGCAAAAATCTTAATTTTGCCGAAAAGAGATTCGTCAAGTCTTGAACATGGTTGGGGTGTTTGAGATAGTAAAAATCATTAATTTACTCCATTATTTTTGCTGGTTTCATTTATCTAAGACGATAGAAGAAACACCTTTACGAAGATAGGAAAATATACTGTGCTCCTCCTATCTCAAATTAAGTTCTTTTCAAGAGAAATATTTGTATGAATTTTCTTGAAGAAACGTACAATAAGTATCTTTTGATGACTTCGGACTACTAAAGCAAAAGCTTAACGGTTTAAAATAACTGGCTGGGGTGTTGTTGTTGAAGTTGGGTGTGAAACTGGCGAAAATAGTAAAAAGTATCTTGAATTAAATACGTTCTACTAATAACTTATTCATTCAAATTTCAAATTATTGATGTAAAAATTCCCAAACAATTTTGTTTACAATTTGTAAACGTTGTGCCAATAAGTATAAGTGTTGCAATCATAGTCGGGGTTTCAAGCAAAAGTTTTCTATTTATATACAGCAATAACAAATACAGCTTCGATACAACAATGGGTTTGTTACGTGCCCTTGATATCATATTCTTCTTTTTTGTACACCGATACTTGTGCTATTGACATCGAGTGCATACAGAAAAATCGGATTTTGTGGGGAAAATTGGGATGGGAAATTGTGATTTTCCTTGTTTATCCTTGTTGTGCTTAGAGTGATTTCGGCTTAGCTGAATCATAAAATAACTTTTAAAATCGACTTTATGACCATTCTTTTGAATAAGTAACAACGATTATCTATTGGATAAGACAACAAATCTTGTTTATATAAAGAAGTTACGACCTAGCCATATGGCTAACTAATAGTTATCTTAAGATAAGAAAAAATGATAAACTATAAAAAAATACTCAACCGTTTTTGAGAACCAAAGTAAACTTCGTTGTGTTCCAGTCCATGTGGTAGGCAGCGTTAGACTTTTTGTGGCAGACCTTTACTGAGGTTATTATGCAAGTGTGTACGGATTTTACAATGGTTTTCGAACGTTTTTTTTACTTTAACAAGATATTACATCACCCAGTATCAGCACACTGCAATGAGACTGTAACCTAAACAAAAAATCATATGTGCACAGAGAAAAAAGTCTGTGTTGCGATCCATCCTTATCAATGCCTAACCGATATCCGTACCATAGACCTGCTTATCAATCAGAGCCTCTGCGGCACGTCATTTCGCTGGGAAAGCTACGGCACGTCATGTCGCTAGGTAAACGATTCGCGCTGCCGTTCACTCTCCTCAAAAACACAAAATACGCTTAGTAGCAGTACTGGAACCGCAACAAAAAAAAACATCTTCTTATATGTACACACTCACACGTCCACATCGATCACGTCAAGGTGGCTCGACCGGACCTGGGATGGTCGGTGGTAGATGTTGTGTTTTTGCACCCAGTCGGTAATTTGCTAATGATCACTGAACGTGACCGAACGAATCACTGCTGCGCACACAACCCCACAAAGGTGCAATGGTAATAATTTCGAAACTCTCTGCCGTGTCGATCGGTTTGGTTGCTCACACTATCAAACGCGGGTTCGAAAACCAAGATCATGGAGCCATGGAATCAACGGAAAATAAACTATCCGTTAGTGATTAATTCGGTACGGCGGTGGGTCCAAACCCGCTTAACTTCGCGGGCCAGTTCGTCCAGCGTCGTCCAAGAGTGTTTCTTATGGTCCCGTTGAGGAGAGCTGCTGCTGCCCTCTTCATTCAGAACTGGCCCGTAGCTAGCTTGCCTTTGCAAACGAACAAACACAACTCTCAATGGCACAGTGATAAGATAAAACGCGGGTGCGCTGCTGATAAAACCGAACGACTGTGGTGCTAAAGTGTTGTTCTACCTATTCTCATTTCCACCAGGGTTACACGGTACATCTGACAACGGTGAGGCGGATTTGCAGTGACAATTTTTAGTGCAATACAAACGGTGCTACGCTTCCGAGTACGAGTAGTGTTCCAACAGAGAGTGCAAAAAAGTGCCCAAAAAACGGTGTCCATACAGCAACGGCTAGCTCCCGAAAAACAAAACGCGAAACGGGGAATAACTTTCCCAATATCTAACAGCAACCAAAAAAAGCCGGCCAACCAATGTGTATGACATCACCGTCTGTGTTCGTACTGTTTTGAGTGAATTTACGCGCGCGCACCAGAATGACCGACCTTTCTATGAACCATCATCCGCGGCCGGGTTCCAGCACCGGGTTCGGTTCCGGCAACAGCATTTACGACTATCCGGAGCATCTGAATCCGTTCTATGAGGATGAAAACCATAAACGTTTGCGCTTTCTGGAACACAAACCTCAAAAATCGCAGCGCCGGGGCAGTCTTTCCAGTTTGCGCGATGGTTTGCGTGAATTGTGGTAAGTGTAGACATGTTGGGTAGGTGAAGTGAAGGGTTGGGTAGGTACGATGAGCAGATCCAGTGGAACGTTGCGCTGCTACTGATGCCTGCTCTAATTAGCTTATTTATGGCAGTCACTTGAAAATGATAATTCGGCCATGATCATCCCCGGACGCCGTGAAGTGTTTCGAAGCTGCTCCCGCTGGATGAGCGTTTGTCATGAGATCAACGAGGTCTAACACACCTACGAAGGCGTTTGCTTGTTTTGTTTTTTCTTTGCCGGTTGTCTGTATTACATCATCAGATGGTGACGATGAAAAAAACCTTTCCACCGAGAACGGAAAGGTGATTTAATTAGGATAGAAAATCGTATTTCAAACAGTATGACTCACCTTTTGTAGTATGGCTGACCAACTGGAATATATTTTACTAGCTGGTGACGTCTTATCTACTTTCTTATTTGGCACTGCAAACACACTTTTCGATTTTGTTTGTTGTAATGCTGCGACAAATCCATAAACTGTTCACGGTCACTCACCGTCAACAAAAACAGCCTTAGAACTCGGACGCTATAACGGACGATCCAACGAAGCTACCGGTCTGGGTTTAACATTTCTTTTCTGCTGAACTATTATTGTCCTGCATAACCTCATCTTTTTATGCTGCATCAGAATAGCTTTATCAGGTAATACTGACAAAACTTACACATTAGGTACAATATTAAAATTTTGATACTAAGAATAAGGAAATGAATTAAAAATAAAAATTATGAAATTAAAAAAGTATCCCAGCCGCTTCGGGCTGTGCATATTCAATTCTGCGACGAGTTTAGAAGTACCCTAATAAATTTGCTAGCAACAACCATATTACAGTGTGTCTGCCAAAACACAAATAAATACCAACTAAAACACCGTTATTTACCAACTAAAACACCACAAATCGTAAAGATCGCTTGCACAAATGCTTTTTGCCATTATTTGTGAATCATGGAATTGTTTTTTTATACCATAAAACAAACACTTTGACAGAATTGAGCTAAATTGTGAATCATACATTATAATTTATCATAAAAATTGCTTCTTCGTAATAAATAAGCTTTGCATACAAACAAATTAATCATAGTAATAGAAAACCTAATTCAAATCAGAATCCCAATCCTGGATCTAAATTCGAATTCGAGTCCTATTGGACCACTTAAGGAGAACGGGCAACTATACTGAGGCAACTATTTTATCAGCCTATGTCATATCAGCCTTACAAACGGTGCCGGTTCGAATTGCTTCTATTTTCTCTGTCATACAATCGTTTGATGCTACTTGAAATTATGACTGAAATAATGTCTAAAATGACAAGATTATATTTTCAAGAAGCATGCCCTTAATGACCACAACGTTTGTTTGAAGAACCGGGAAGTTTTTGTGCACTTCCGCATATGTTTCACAGAGACAATCAACGTCATTGTCACCTATGCGCATGCTAAAAAATATTAGTGAGAATAGCTTCACACACAACTTGCCGCCGGCCAATTTACACCTCTTCGGGAGTTTTGTTGTGTAACGCAGAATAGAACGAGTGGTGTAAACATTCCCAACCGTCCCAACAACCAAGTGATGATCCAGAGTTGATCCCACTATGTGCTAGAGCGCTTGACATACTGCCAGCGAGCTCGTAAGTTTCGAGATGAGTAATTAATTGCTAACTATGCGCTAACCATTCCCCACAATACACAATTCAATTACTGTGTAACAATCGGCACCAACTGCCGCCTGCCGAAGATGAAACTGAGACGAAAGTTCAATTATCCGACGCATATTCCCACTTTCCGACAAGCACTTCGGTTCGATGCATTGTTTTGCAACGCCCTAACGATCTCCGCCAGCCAATATCTAGTGTAGGTGTGCAGAAATTTACATACAAATAACGCCAACATTGTCTTTCCCGTGGTATATGTAAATGGGAGCAGCCCGAATATACCCCGTACCCGGGCAGAACCGCCCATATGTGCACAGATTGAGATCATGGGGTAAGATCACCTCTAAATTTAGCATTCACTGAACGGCAAACCCATTTTCACAGCTGCCTCAAGTGGCATCAAATTCTTGACAATATATTTATTTTCAAAGCATCCCCTACTGCGGGATAACTACGGCTGTGTTACAGCAGGTCGGTCCGAGAAGACTAAGCAGTTTGTTTGTTCAAGCTTATTCTAGCGTTCGGTGGCATTGAAAATCTCTAACAGTCCCACAATATTTCAGGCATAATCTAGTGCCTTATTTATGTACGCCTCAAAATATGGAAAAGAAGGTTACACAAACTATATTTTATCCAATTTTTTCTCCCTATTGTGGGAGCTTCATGCTTCTGAAACATCATTTCATGTAGCGTTTGCTTTACAGGGGCTGTCTGTTCATTTGCACTCCCTTTTCGAGCTGAGAAATACTTACAGCCAACGTCTAGAGTCATTTATTTGTTCAATCATGAATATAATTTAAGTACATTTCAAAACTTGCCTTCACCCAACCACGTTCGCTTTACCAAACCATACGGCTCCGATGCAACGAGGACGCATAAATCAACTTCATCGCACTGTCGCTTCCTCAATCCTCGATTTAAGTGCCATTGAATGCAGTTTTGCATCGTGCGGTGTCTCTTGTTGCAACACGATTTTTGTTCATCCGACACTGTGCACCCACGGGAGGGTGTTAAGAAATTGGAGCACGTGACAATGTTCTGACGATCGTTGCAGTTTTCTGCACGAAGTAGCTAATCCATATCTATTATCAGTTTTCGATGTTTTTGTATAGACATGATTAAGGTCAAGTATTCTAACACGTATAGTTGCTTTACATGATGATGAAACACACAGCTGGAACCCTCCAACCGGCTAGATCCTGTCATAAGACGAGCCTATCTACTTGTCACACCAAATTACCTTCCATCGTGCTCATGTGTGTGTGGCGTTCTATACTAATTGAAATGCGACCTCCATTCGGTTTGCTTCGTGCGTCGTCCGCACGTCACGGCGAGACAGAGAACCGCGTCAAGTTCACTCCATCCGACGACAATGCGGCTAAAGTAACAGCCTGTTCTCGAAAGCCCCCCGGGCCATCAAACTGGCACAAAAGGATAGAGGAAGGAGGAAGGGGAGAGAGAGGGAACATTTTAATTGAACCGCATACTGGACTGGCCGAGCAATTGAGATCACTACTTCCTCGAACCCCGTCCTGGGTTGAACGATCCTCTCTACATGGGGGCTTAGCGATCGATAAGCAAACGTAGACGATTGAACAATTTAACGAAATCTATCAGAACATATGCATCGATTCCCTGGGCTAATTGTAACTCTCATGACCATCGTTTTTCTTTGCAGGCAATTTTCAACAATTCGTTTCGGCAAGAAACGATCGTCGACGTTGGGCATTAATAAAACGTCCGAGAGCCCACCGCCACTAAGAAGAAACGATTACGAACCCGACTCGAATGATACGTTCGCGGGAAGCACTAGTGGTTACCGGAATACCGTCAGCTACCACTCGGCCAGTCAGTCTTACACCACGACACCTCTGTTCGTAAGGCACACCCGCTACCGCAGTTCCTTACAAGACCGTCAAAACGTATGTTTGTGTTGGTGGAATAGAGTGCATCGAGTGTTGGATCATTTAGTTGATTTAATAATAATAACAGCTGATAAGTATAATTCTCATAATGTGCTTCTTCTGCCTCCAACGCACACAGGACAACGACGATGAAATTGGATTTATGCGGAACGATCGCTACCGCAGTACGATTCAAAATGGGTTCACGACGTACAACTCCGGGATGGTTACGTCCACACCGAGGAAAAAACAACCTGCACCCCAACCTTATGGGTAAGAGAAATAATCGTAAACTTATCACAAAGCAGGCTGCTAGTTCGAATTATTTAACCGCCTTTCGACTTCTTCACACAGGACCACATCGCGCGCAATGCAACAACAGCAGCACAATAACACCAATCCCTTCGATACAGAGATGGAACCGGATGGGGATACCATGTCTACAATCAGTGTGGACAGCAGCTACAGTAGCACCCTGCGGTCGCGTATGTCCGGAACGAGAACGCGCACTAAAAGACGGGCACCTCCACCGCCGCCGGTGTCCGTGGTACGCACCGCGTTAGATTTTTCAATGATCTAGTTTCCAGCACTTAATTGCTCCGTTTATTACTTGCAGGTACCGGCAAACCGTGTTGAAGAACCACCCGTTGTGGACGATCTTCAAAGCGAAGATCTGCGCAATCTAACCGCAGAAATTGAAAGCTTTGTACGCGACTCGAGTATCAATGGTGCGTCTGCTGGGAATGTGCCGCCGGTAGAATCGGAGGCCCGCGCCAACACAAGGGCAGGTCAAGCGTTTGATGTTAATAACAACAGTGCCCAGACCGAGATTCCTACGACGGTCTCTACGATTGAAAGTGAACTTGTGCGTGAGGAAGAGATTGGCGAGGATAAGAAAAAGGAATCACTAGAAGAGATCAAACCGACCAACGTAGAAAAGCGAACTGCAGTGCTGACTGACACCAGCAATAACAGTGTGCTACCTGTCGTGGAACAAACGACCACTACGGTAAGGGTAGACACCACTGTCATAGCACCACTGGCCCAATCCAGTCCTACACCCACGCCTCGCAAGAAGTACGACAAACCTGAAAATCAGAAACCCCAGCCCGAAGTCACACGCCAGGCGGATATTGATTTCGAAAATCTTTCGCTTCCCGAAACGCCCGTACCTACGAGACGATCGAACCGTGAGAATCGCGAGAAATACATCACACAAGAAGTGACCACTGTGGCCAAGGTCACGAACGAAAAACCCATCATCGCGTCGTCGACGAAACCACAGCTTACTTCCACCACAGAAGAAGCAGACGACGATGAGGGCCCCACAACCACGATCATTGTGGATAACTTGCAGTACAAATTGAAGGTAGTGCCGATACACACGGAAATCGACACCAAAATCGAAAATGCCCGCATGAAGATCAGTGAATCGACCGGTAATATACCGACGGCCGCGAACGATACCAATGGAACCGGCACGGAAAGGCGCCGCTCGGTACGTGATATTATAGAATCAATCAATAAAAGTCAAAGCATGCTCAAGGTGAACCATGAGCAGTCGACCAATGGTTTGCACGATACGCAGTCAACCGATAGCATGACGCGAAATATACACGAACTCAACGAACGCGAGCGTGAGATTCAGAGTCTGCTGCAGGACATCGATACACGGTACGGTGGCAGTGTGTCTGCTGCGCCAGCGGAAACTGGTGGCGACATGCAACCAATGATTCCACCCGATCGTCGAAGATCGTATTATGATAACCTGGCGGACGATAATCTGAACGACAATCTAGACAACAGCAACATGTACGCTGCGTCCGGTGGTTACAGGGTGAAGAAAAGTCCCACCAAAACGGTGATCATCGGTGAGACGGACGATACCCAGTTTCAGGATTGTATCAACTGGAATCCGCTACCGAAGCCTAAACGAACCCACAATCTGGTGGACAGCGGACCGGACGCTGAGCAACAGTCATCCAACGGAATGGTCGCACGTGCTACACCTTCGTCCTAGTGTGTTGTATCCAATTGTTTCTATTCGGTGTTTTTACGTTCTCGTCATGGTTATATGTTACTGTACTTTAGATTTGATGGTAGAGAGCAAATTTCACGTTGCAATATTATTTATATTTTTAAAATGGGCTGATTTGGAGTGTGTGTAATTTTATTCACCTTTTTATCACAACCGATTTAAAGCCCTTGAGAGCAAACGATGACGAAAACGATATGGAAGGTAAATTATTTCAAATGGTGGTTATGTAAGCAGCCCCTTTATGAAAGTGTGAAAGTCCACAATATTGCGAATACTTCGTGTGTTTTCTTCGAACATCGAACTGAAAATAAAATATTCTAATAGTTCTCTTCAGTTTTACAAGGTATGAAGGATAGCATAAATTATAACTAATAAGATAATGACAGATTTTCTCATGAAAATCAAGGTGTAATTTCAAAATTGACATCAAGTATTAGATTCTAGTTTGAATTTAAAATGCATTTGCTATTCATTGGTTTTATTCACAAAAGGATGTATCTTCGCAATTTTTAAGAAAAACTTGCTATAATTGGAGTTTTACAAATCATGAGTTTGAAGCATGGGTTCGGATGGAAACGGTTTACAGCGCCACCTATGCGCATTCAATGTTTCTTTACGTTTTAGCTTCAATATTGATTGTTTGTGGTAATAGAACTTTTATTTACGACAAGAAGGATACGACAAAATGTGAAAAATGAACAATGAATTATCATTGACTCAACATAAACGTAAGAGCTTAACCAGCTTAAGCTGATAAATTTTGAAGAATTCATTGAAACTGCAGAACAAATCATTTAATCTACTTTTCGTTCTTTTTATAACATATACCTTACTTTTTCGTTCATATGTAAATGTAAATCAAATGAACATGATCTCTGATTGCATTGCAATTTATCAAATATTACCAGTCTCCTACCATCCTAGGACTCCATGTTCGGCTTGTAGTCCTTCAGTTCTGTTTCCAGGTATTTACAAAACCGGCCCAAATTCGTACGCACCGTACTAACTGCCGGGAACCGATCACCGAGCTGACGTTTGTCTCGCTTTAGCTTCTCTCTCATAATACGATCCAGTTGCTTGCACTTTGCCACCATGCTAAGCTCATGCATGATTGCGTGCCAGTCGTTGTCGGCAAATATGTCCATCATCGCGTCCAGCGCCTCGGCCAACACCCAAACGTCCGCTTCGTTGGCACACGTGTTCAACACGAAATCGATGATTTTCTTGACCAGCGGCTCCGGCAATAGGCAGCCCAGAATACCCAGCATTCGCAGCCAGTTTGCCCTTATTTCCACATCTTCGCATCCGATCACACCGTTTAGCATCAGCTGCAAATCGTTCTCGGTCATTTGCTGGAAAAGTTCCGGGCTTTTGCGCAAATGCTCCAGCGCAGCGCGCATCAGCGATGTTGATGCTTCCAGCAGCTTTCCGCTGCGCTGTCCCTGGAAGACTTGCTGTCCCAAATCAATCCATACGTTGTACACGGCCGCCGGCCCTCCGAGATCGTCGGTGGTGATGTTATTACACAGATTGTGTAGGCACAGCATCGCCGATGCCCGCAGAGCCTCCAGCTTCTTCAGTGTGCTTTGTTCCGATTCTATTAGTATCTGATAGACGTTTTCAGCAACTGGTTGCGCTTTATGCCAAAGCTTTTCAACCAACGCCAACGATGTGATGGCTTCCAGCACTTCTGCAGACATCTGATCCGTATTTTCTACGCTTCCATTCAATTCGTTCGTATCATAATCGTAGACGCTCTCCGCATCCGATCCAGCGTTATTATCGTTTTCGTTACCATCACTCTGCCAATCATCATCGTCGGTGGAACAAATGTTAGTCAATATTTCAGCAGCTATCCGTTGCGATTGCAATAAACGGCCGACGCCGCGCACCTCGAGTTCTCCCTCGGAGGGAAGATCAGCTTTGCGACGACGCTGATGAGACTGCGCTTCTGTCTCATCGTCGATGGGCACATCATCAGTTACTTCTAAATCGACGCCATCTTTCTGTGGTTCAATGGGAAGCATGCTTGTAAGTTTTCCTAGTGCCAATCGATGGTTCTCTTCCAGAGTCTTCGAAACACAAACAAGAACCTGGCTCGTGTGACTACTCAACAAAACCGGAACATTTCCGATGATACCAGCGGCTAGTGCACGCAGCATAAGTGTAGTATTGTCCACTGCTTCGATTGCAAGCAGTCCAGTTAGTTCTGAAGCATGGTTGGCTAACACTCGCCAGGATGATGCATTATCTTCCGACACTACCAGCAAGCATTGTGCTACAGCAATAGCTATTGAAAAAAAATAAACCATTAACAAGTGAACTGTAATCGATTTACTGGACAGCTTCCTGATCATGCTTACCAATCTCTTCGCCGTATACTCTATAGTTCAAAAACGTCACGAAATGTTCCAACAATTGTGACTGATTGAACGCATTCAAAGCATCAGACGTACTTTCGCATAGGTTCCACAGCAGATTCACCGCCTGAAGAAACGTATCCGAGCGTTCGTCCATCTGGTTTTGCATATTGTTGTCGAATGTGGGCGTCCACTGTCCGTTGCTCGGGTAACGGTTCAACAGGGTCAACAACGGGGTCAGAACGTCCTGGTTGACCATGAATTCGCACAACTCTACGCTGATCACGGACAGATTTCGCAGCGCACCGGCTGTCGCATGACGTACGCTCTGATCCTGGTCTACCAGCAGGGACGAAGCAATGCGGATGACGTTATTTTCTACCAGCTCATTCACATTTATTTCCCCCTGGCAAATGGTTGCTAGCGATTGCAAACCGCATATTTTCTCCTCTGTAACAGGCGACTCCAGCTGCTCCACGATGGCTTCAACCGGTGTACCGGACTTCGCGTTTCCCGCTAAACCTTGGTCGATCAGGTCGTTCACGTCCATCAACCCCGTCGGATTGGTTTTATTTCTGTGTAATTTGACTTTCTTCGCTTTACCCATTGCACAGATGTTCTAGTAACCAGGATCAGAAACAGTAAATCAACACGAAAACCGTGTTTTAAGTTACAGAAAACGAACTATCTAACTCCACGTGCTATTTTCAATTTGTTTTGTTTTTTTACATCGATGTTTGACAATGACATTTAATCGTGGTGATGCGTTGCGTTTTAAACAACTAGTTTAATTCTTGACGAAACTCTAATCTCATCGAAACGTTTTCCCATTTAGCACGCTACTGAATAACATCTACTGATCAGCCGTAAAGCAGCAATTGAAAACAAATTTTAGGTTAAATTCAACCGTGTATCTATGACTAAATTAACACCTTCATCATTACAACTGATACAAACATGTTATAGAAATTTATACACAATTTGACTTCATTTCTTACATATTTTATTATTATATCAGTATTCGATAATTTTTATTATTTTATTTATAAGAAACGACCTGTCGTATTGCTTCTATTTTTGATGATTAATAATCACTAAAGTAAAGAGGATTATCATTTCAAGATTTAAATTTTATTTTACGGATCAAACAAAGCTATGAGGTGTAAAGAAGTATAAATATAGCTCTCCTACAAAATTTGTGACATGCTGGTTTGTTACACATTTTTGCAAATTAAATTAATTTGTTTAAAAAACGCGTTAAAAATAAGGTATAACTTTTCTGTACACATTTATTTCAATTTGAAGATTAAAATCATTCCTGTGTATCTGGCCCTAGAGTTAAAGGTTAAAGAAGGAAATCATTGTTTCAACCCAAATTAATTTGTTGAATGTGATATTCGGTCCATTTATTTTATATACAGTATTTTATTCTATTTATTCAATGCGTAATTTTATGTGATCATTTCTAAAGTTTTTTTTATTCTACTTCTTCTACACTAACGATTTTGTGTTAACTTCAATGATACATAAGTTTTGAACCATATTGTTACATGTACTAAAACTACACATGTTTAATCATTGTAAGAAACAAGATTTTTTGAAAAATTGATTTATTTAGTTGTATCAGGTTCATATTAATTACTTTTAACATCCATTTCGTATAAAAATGATTGATAAACACAATCCTATGGATTCTTCAAGAATATCTGTAGACTGAAAAATGTTTTAAATGATGATCTCTTTAATTTCGCCGAAATTTCTACAAGGATGAATATTTCATTTTGAAATTGTGATTATAAATATCTATCGCATCCCGATTTCTTCTTTCCTTAACAGTGGTTAAAGGAACAGCTGTGAACGATGTTCCTTCAACTCCGTTCCATTTAAAAGGTTTAATTAGTGCGAAAACTGAAATGAAATTATTATCGCCTTTATTATGAAGTCATTCTCATTGCGTGACAGCATGCTAGCAAGGTACACATTTTAATGAATATTGATTTTAGTCATTTTTTTCATTCAAACATGAAGACAGAAAAACAGAAAAATCTATTGCAATCACCCTTTTTATTGATATTATTTATCTAGATACGCAACAAATCATCTTATTAGTGCACACAGCATGTAGTTCTATCCATCTGACACCACACCACTCAATAACAAGTAACAACATGCCTTCACAAGGGTCAGGTCAAATCGCATATTGGATTCGGATAATGCACTTCGATTTGGAGGGCTCCACATGGTCCACGTTAACTTACCGACTTTTATGAACGATTTTCGTCACCGAAAGACATATTACGATACTTTTTCCTCGCTGTTATCTACTGCACTGAGGTAAGCAGTTGCTTCGGTCTAGAATTTTAATTCAGCTTAATAATATTCAACAATACTATACTCGCCAGTTTGTTCGTTTTGTACGTACAGGCTTATTTCAAACCACATTTTATCCACATTAGAATTACAACACATTTTCATTCCGTGTTTGAAACGTACGACAAATTTTGTTGCTACGATATTTACAAACACTCTGGCTGTTAATGTAACATTCTTTATATAATCTGTTATGGCTTTCCTAGCAATGCATCTGCTTTCATTATAATCATTGTTGCTCATAAAACCTCCACTACTGTTTTGATGGAAAGAATTTCATATAAATATTGCTCTTTTTCACTTGCCTCACATGTTTTTTCCGTACCTTTGCGAACCGAATTCATGAAAAATAAGCTCTTGTTGGATCATGATCGTAGTCCATATCACTGGCGAAAAGGTAGAGGGCTTAAATTGAGGACTTCCTGTGGATGTGTTCTGCGCCGTTTAACATATTGCCCACGCCTGTTTGCGTCGGGCGGGTGAATCTAATTTAAAACACGATTACCATAAGCAAACCTCGAACGGTGCGTTGACGCGCATCGCATTACTACTGGGTCGGTCACAGATCGACCAGTTCGAGTCATTTACACATTTATGCTGCTGTTTTGAACTGATCCGATCGAAATCCGGTCAAAACGGGTACACGATCCTGCACCGCGATGCTTAGTAGCTGTCAACTTCGCGCAGTTGGCGGTTGCCAAGCTCCAGCGGTGGACGGAAGTTGTTAATGACCTTGCCGTACTCGAACTGCTTGTTGAGCGTTTCGTCGCACGGACACTCCTCGGCGGCATCGTAGCAGCGCATTTCGCGGAACAGCTCCAGCTGCTCGTGCGACACTTCAATCGGTTCCTTGAACAGGATCCAGGTGACGGATTCCGAGCATGGTGGAGTCGTCAGCGATCCTAGGTAGGTCCAGTAAGCTTTACCCTCCGGTAGCAAACGAGCTGGATCGAGTGGCTTGTTCAGTGTAACCTGGGAAAGAAAGAAAACAAAGTTTGAGATTGCTTAAGATGTTACTTGGTAACTTGGCCATCCACAATTACAAAATCGTTTGTACAATCCTTACTGCTAGAGTAGTGTTTTAGTAGGCCTAATTAGCAATAATTAATGTATACTGATCGTCAGCCTTACAGCCAAAATAATCAATACCAATCTTCATTCAATGAAGCGGAACGTACGGTTCGTGTTCGGCGTTCAATGAAAGCCTAGGCTTCATACAGCAACTTAACGATCGTGCCAGCTTCACCAACGCTACGGTGATTCACACCGAAGTCTCGACACACTTCAGACCTGTTGACGCTGAACACATCTTTCATCTCGCCCGGTTCAATCTGCGATCAAGCCGGGTTCATGGACAGTCATCCGACACAGCCCGCGGTGCGAAGTGCGTTGAGCAAATGATGTGAAGAACAGCGATCGTGTACCCCACTGGCTGCTGGGTATACAGAGTAGGGTGCACTTTTTTGCAGCACTACAGCCCCACCACCTACCGCTGGCAGCTGATCGCCGCTGGAGAGCAGAAACACTCTCGTTTCCCGTTTCAAGGTTACCGTGCGGAACAGAATAAACCGTCTCGGTGGCACCCCTAGATGGAAACAGGAGATTGGTGCCTGAATCAAAACGGTTGTTAGCGTCAATGTTCAATGATCGTGTGATTTCATTGACAAATTTATTGCGGCCGGCAACGGCAAGGGCGGTTTGTTGGAAAATAGTCGCTTGGAAAAAAACATGCTCATTTGCTTAGAATTAAAGCAAAGTTTATTAATACACAACTTATTGATACATTACTTTCAATTGCGTCAATATGTCTAGCGAGTCCAACACGTATCCGAATATCTGGATTGAACCGGATAGAAACACATCTCACACAATTAACAATACATCGTAACTTCGCCGCACTTAGGAACGATTGTTGATTAACACTTGAGCAAACATGGATGAAGTTTACTATCTGCTTGCAAATAGCTTGATTGTCGTGGGCCATTCTTACCCGTCGGTTGCTCTTGAGACCACGGATAGCCCCACCACTTGACCCCTATCTCGTTCGCAATAATCAGATAACCTCCTTTCCGCTCCTGTCTGTTTCGCTTGCGATCAGACACGATCCCACAAGCGTCGCATACGGTGATCCACTTGCTGGCTTGGCAAGCAAACACGCTTGTCCAGCAATGACCTATGAAGGAGAAAAGCGGAAAACATAACCTGCCCATCATGCAAGCGAGCTGTGTATGCAAGCTGGGCGGTATAACAATCGTCGTTGTTTACTCAGCACCCAGGCAGTTATCGCACGTGAACCTACAATCACCCGGTCGAATGGTGGGAGGAATGCGTAACAAGTCGTCGGGTCAGCTGGCCACGAGGATTGAATGACGAAATGCATCGGTTCTAATCTAATTGAAATAGTTCTGCTGCCCACACACTCGCTCGATTGAGATGTCTTGCCAAGCCAGTAACGAACCGAACCGTGGATTGTTTCTGTTGACAAACAAGCAAAAGCAATTTAACTAAAACATTCCATCGGTATCATCATGCGGGTTGAGTCCGCGCTAGCTTGACTCGGGGTGTGACACACCATGTGGGGAGGCCGGTTAGAACACTCCCCGGAAAGCGGGTCCGATTGCATGCACTGGATTACATTGGCCGGAATTGTATCACGTAACAAAGCCCTCAGTGTTATGTGAATATTTTACTCGATACTCTATGCGCGCTCTGTTCCTCCACCCACGGTGACCGGTGGTGGATGCAGTGTGCGTTTGTCCGCGGGAACGAATTGAGATTCTACGGTAGTCGCATTTCCTGGCGCGAAGTGTACTTACGCGATCGCCCTTGTGGGTGATGAACGGAAGCAGCCGAGCGATGATGTCCAGCTCCGGATGTGGCTTGCCGACCTGGGTGAATGCATAAAAAGATTGTCTATTAGAATTCATCGTTCTAGCCGTTTCGCATTCGTACTCAACAAATCTAGCGATGCATTTTATTTTGCATGTAAATGGATGAAAAATTATTATGTTTGCCTGAGTGTCGCATTAATTTGTGGATGTCTGGAATTTCCGAACTATTTCCTAAGCCAGAAACCTTATCAATAAACTATAAAATGCTAATAGCAACGTGAAGAATCTAAACACAATCCTTTAGAAAAGCAAAGCTGGTCAAGGAAACTGTTTCATGGGCCATAGCCATAGTCATCCAATACTTAGTAAATTGTCTCATATGGCCAAGTTCTTATGTTCATTATAAATTCAACTATATTTACATGTTATTTACATGTTCTGTTTTTAAGGTTTTAATATATTTATCTCTTCTCCATCTTCTCGGTTGTGAATTTTTTTTTATCAACATCTTTTGTAATTATAAATTAAAATGCCAGTAGTTATGAAGCAGCAAAGTTTTGTTTTGTCTTGAATCATTCGTTTCTTTATTTGAGGCTTTTCTTGTTCTCGTAAACTGCTCGTCCAAAAATGAAAAATACTAATTAATATGCAAAATTGTTCGACATCTCTTCCGCGCCGCTTTATTGTTACAATATTTGACTAAAATTATATAAATCATCCATAATCAATCAAGCACCTCCAGTTACGCATTCCAGTAACGTCTCATCAAACGTCTCGCACAGCTCCTCAACCCCATTTTGCGCGTCCCATTGAATTACCATACAAATGACCCTTCGAAAATCCCCGCCTGTCACTGTTGATCTCGTGAATCTCAGCGCAAAACGTTGCACCCCTCCGATGGGGGCACTTTCCGTTGCACAGACGATGTACTTCGATCCGGTTAAGATTACAACACCAGATAGATCTCGATCGCACCGACAAGGTGAGATATAATCACCGTACAAAGTTTCTCTCATTTTCCCCGACACGCAACCACCACCGCAACCTAAGGGCACGTGCTTGCCACTTTGTTAAAAAAGGTTAATTTCATGCTGGCCTATAATTGAAACGGGCCAACGCATCGGGTAAAGTGTGCTTTGAGTAAAAGCATTACTAGCGAGCACGACGCAGTAAGCAACGAAAATAGCCGATAGTTGTTGGCTTGACGGGTGGGAGAGAAGCAGAAGAAATAGGCAGCTGGGTAATGGACACAAGGGAAAATAGGTTTAGTTTAGGTTCTGGAAAACAACAAACCGCATGTTGTCCCCCAGAAATCGATTGGGTTCTAAGCTGAGCAGCTGTTGTTATCTAACGACAGAAGCCTACCGTGTGGTAGCTACAATTGGATTAGTTCACACTGCGGTTGTGGCTCGAGTGTGGCTCAGTAGAGACTCAAAAATCGAACATAGCATGGTAAACTTACCTTCAAAAAGACTCCCAGCACGGCCAACCCATCGGGATGGCCAGCGGCTTCGGCAAAGCTCTTGTACTTGCTCTGATTCCAGTGCACCAGATGCAGCTCCCCGGCAAACGACTCCCCGTCCACCGTATGCTCTGAGCCGCGCGAATCCGAGCATCCCCAGTGGCAGTGGAACTGCTCGAGGATGAACTTTTCGTTCTGCAGCGGTCCCCCGGTCAGCAGCGAACCCTTGCCGTTCACATCCACGCGCCAGCAGTAGCCCGGATTGACCAGGCTGCGCGTGTTCTCCGGAACGTACGTCCATCGGAGCGGATTCTCCTGCAGATCGCCGGAGTGCTGAGTTTTCGAGGTAGTAATATCGACCGGCGACTGACGCTGGCCGCGTGCCTGCGGGAACATTTCCGGCCATTTCTGCGGTCCTGTGGGAGAGGAAAGAAACGGAGTGGAAATAGGAAAATAAATATTTTGTGTAATAACGCTAATGTGCGGCGAACGATGCACAATGAAGGCGACGTGTTGATTAATTCTAACCATTTATTTATTGACGATGTAATTCATCATGTTTGATTCGGCGGACATATGAGTGGTGTTGTTTTTATGGTGTTGTCTTAACACAATAGAGATAAGAGTGAAGGAAATGAAATACTAGCGCCGCGTGGTAATGATAATAGACGACCCAATCACTTAGACCCCGATTCTCATTAAACAATATTGTTTTCATGTCGTTTCCTACAATTTGCTCCCACCTAACGACCAACACACGCCTTTGGCGACAGCCCAGAGCAAGTAATGCACAAAAAATGTAAATTAAGGTTAACGCTGAGATAAAGATAAACACTTTAGGCACGATTTCGTTCACTATTCCTGGAACCGAATCATACACCTCTACGCTGGAGGCCTTTCTTGTGCTACATCGCATAAAACCGCCATGTCACCGAGGCGAACAATTAGCTGCAATCGATCACGATGCATCCGGGGAAGCAGAAAATTGCTGACCAATGTGCAAACCACCCCCTACACTACTTAGCGATCGTGACGGATGTAATCAATTGCACACACGTTTGCACAAACGGGCTTATGGCGACACTTTATGTCTTTTACGGCTACTGGAAGCTGTATCGGGCGCGTTGCTTTTTCTGTTCTTGGCTCGACGTCAACGGCACGTCGACACTCCTTGCTGTCGTTGGGGCCACTTGATTGGCCTTAATTCGTGCAGGTTTTCTCCCGTGCCTGGCACGGAAACGAAAAACTGGGGCAAATTAAAAAGACACTTAGCAACGTTTTGCTACTTACGGTGAAATCTCTTCCAGACTAAAACGTTTGCCTGGTGATTGACGCAATAAAGGATGATAAGAAGCGCGCTAGAGGATGCGATAATTTCAACTTTTATTGCATGCATCTTCCCTAAGTTCCCTTCCGAAATGCTTGGCGACCTGAATTTGACGAGTTAAGAAAATAGCGCTATAAACCGCGTACCGTAAATCCGAAGGATGCGCGACCAGCAGGAGCAAACCTTTTTTGTGATGATTAATAATATTAGCTTTGGCTATTTATTTGTTGTGCATAAAATCACAGCAACCTTCGAATGATCTTGCACCACCTTGGCAGGAGCGTTCCGCTTCATCTATTCGGCTGATGGGGAGAGTGGTGATGAACATATTTTGATCCGTCTGTCGCTCCGCGGCGTGATTAATCTTTCTTCACGCTCTCAAGCGCGATATTGAAGTTTCGTTGTGGTCAGTGAGCGCAAAATGGTGAAGGAAAAGAAAACAACGATCTGTTTGCCACGTCCAGAAGCTGACGTCAATCAAGCAAGCCCAGAGTGGTGGTTGATGCTAAAACCTATTCATAGTACCCAAATGTGCTCTCTAGGGATACCGGCGTGCAATTATCGCCATGGCAGCCCATTTAACAACGTACACAATGTCTCTCTCTCTCTCTGTCTCGCGAAGGTGTTGTTGACTCTTTAAAATAGGCTCGTTAAGTTATTAGACCAATGCAGGTCCCCTCGTTCGTGACAGTAGATATTAAGTCGAATTTAGTCAATCACAACACGCCAGATGGTAGCTTCAAACACGCTATCTAAAGCGAATTGGTAACAATGGTTATGATTAATTGTTTAAGAAAAGTGGTCAGTTTCAAATACCATGAGATCAAGATATTCAAGATAAGATACGTAATCGACAAAAACTATGTTCAATGTATACTTAAAAGGTTAGTATGAACTGTTTTTAAACTCTATTTTCGATCAATTCACAGTATCCAGATTTGATATTTAAATTATGCTGCGAGATATTTATATCTATATTTTCAGTTTTTTAAAGGAAATTTTGTGTACACTAACAAAGTTTCAACGTACTTCATTTTAAATCGGACACTACTATTACATGAATATTTATATTAATAGGCAGCCCGGCGCAGAACTGGTTAAGGCGCCGGTCTTTTACACGACAGGATCAGTACCATAAACCATATAGGACCGTTTTCCCCTAGCGAGGACTAACCAGCTATGTTGATAAAAACAAGTCTAGTAAGACGGTCCAACGGTAGGAATGACTCCGGTCGTTTTACAGGGAGAGAAAAATGTAGAAAGAGCGTATAGTATTATTTTCTTTTCACATTCATTCATTTGAATCATCAATTAAGGATGTTAAGCATTTTGTGTGCTGTTTAGTATTCGAAAAATCGAAAAAAATGTATTAGTCGAAAACCTTGTACCAATCGCGATTTACATTCATCGAGATTACATCAATATAATTTATAAATATCAATACAACAACTATGCAACCTTGTCATCTTCTTTGATGCTTAAAAAACCAAAACTTCGGCTGATAACAGGTTTTAATAGTCAATTCCAACTAATAGACAAATCCAGTTACAAAATATTCGAATAAGCATAAGCATTGCACTTTAGGCCACTTTTTTGGCTCGAATATAAAGATAATTTAGCTCTCCAAATACATTCATCTGAATTATGAGTCAAATATTCATGTTTGTTTATTTATAGTCAAATACAGCATACAAAAAGAAAAAATAGAACGATAAGACGCATGAGAATAAGATTGACTGAGCGCACTAACAAGAAAAAATGGAACATGACAAAAAAATGGACGTAATGGATGTGAATAGATTGAATTTAATAATTTCAAGTAAAAAACATGCGAATGAATAGAGCAACTGTTTTAATTGTAGTGCAATGTAGTCAGGGATTTTTTACAAGTAGTTTACAAGTAATCTGCAAGTAAATGCTGGCACTTATCATCGGCGCCAATTTTACAGAAGCCCTAATAAATAACTCCTCAAAAGCTAGAAGCTCTCATGACTATCCTACCTCTCGATTGCCCGCTAATGCCGTAAGCATTCGTCACGTAGAACAATATTTTCCTTCCAGTCTGTTGCAATTTAAGTAATCAATACCCATTTCGAAATCATCATTAGACACTTGAAATCACACTTTACCCCGAGCACACACCACTATCGTGCAAATCTCCGGCACGCTTCCAACTTTGTATTTCACCATCCACCAACATCTGTACGCGATTCTCGTGTCGCGCGCGAGGGCGTCAAAGCTACATTCTTATCACGTGTAGCGTCGAGCGGCCTATTGTAAATGTCACAAGACCGCTTAATCAGCTGCGACAATCCCGGTGAGTAATGACCGTGGTCGTAATTTCCAGCTTCCAGTTCGTTAAAACCGTGCCCCGTTCGGCGCCAAGTCCACCGTACAATTTCCAGCTTTCCATCAACCGCGCCATATATCGTACCGGGACGGACGGTACTGTGATTTTTTTTTGCGGTGGGAAATACAAGCGAATAAAGCAACGACAACTCGTCAGTTTTTGTGAACGTGCTGGATGAAGTGAAAAACATGTTTAGAGGGCAAACATTGTACAATTGCGTCACGGGTTTATCATCGGGGTGCTATTTGAATGATAACCATCATTCGTGTCGTGCAATCAGAGGCAATTGTCATGCGTAGTACGGTATGTTACAAAAACTACACTTCAAATGGAACGTGAAAAAAAACCCCTGATAGCAAACGATGTCGGAAGTCAGATGTTTTTTTCTTCTTTTATCGGAAACTGTTCAACGTTCTAGTCGATCGCGTTTTTCCCCCTTCAAAATCTAATCGTTTAATGAGCCTCAAGGTGAACAAACCGAACCGTATGACTAAGCCAGAGTAACATGGTCTCGATGAAGTGCACCAATGGTTGAAGTCGGTAATGTCGACCTTTTGCTCACAGTTCGACCACCACTATACCGACAAACGCCTCGCGTACATTTCCGCGATCACTCACCGGCCGATCGTTCTCCCTGCTGCTACCTGTTACAAGATATCTGGCCCCAGCGCCGTAGCTCGCGGAGAGCACGTGCTGCAAAGTGTGCTACACCGCTCCACCATGGGCCAGCAAACATGGGTTTTCAATTGGGAACACAAAACAAAAAAAACAGCAACCTCTACCGCTCGCTCACTCGCTAACCGCTAGTGCTGCGCTCCATGGAATTCCTTATCACGTGACTGAGCGCGACAAACCGGTCGGACGGAGCGCGTCGGAGAAGCCTCGTGGAGAAATCCCCCTCATGCCCAGGGTGGGGCGGAGCACGGTGGTGGGCGGCGGAATTTACGTGAACCGGTTTGAGCCCGAACCTTTTGCAACGCCGGCGTTTCCATGGCAGTGACTTTTATCCCACTGTTCCGCCTGTTCGCTCCTGTCGCGGACGCGCTCCTGAAACGGGCTGACATCGATCTTTTTGTTTATGTTTGCAGCCAGCATCTCCGATCCGCGGACGGACGGTGGGAAGATCGCACGCACACCACCAACCAGCAACCGATTTGCAGCATCCAGTGAAGACTTGATGGTGGGATTATCGTGCTCACAACCACGGAGATGATCGGTCGAACTTGCGGAAAGGGAGTCACACAACCCAGCGTCAGTGTTGGCTGGGGAGGGGCGTTAATTGAAGCAATTAGAAAGTTTAAAGACGCGCACTGATTTATTGAGCCAGTGGTAGGTTCGGCGGAGAGTTTCGAAGAATGTGGGGTGAAATACACAAAGTGGACACATTTTCTTCAAAGCCTAACTTCAATATTAATGACTTGTTAGCATCGATTTTCCATCATAAATTGGAGTTAACTTCAAGAGGATTGTAAATCACTTTGAATTAGATGAGTAATAGAAATAATAAGAGCACTCTCTCGTGCAATTGAGAATGCAAATTGCGAGAGTATTTCTCACGATAAAGAATGTGTTCTGAACGCCTCTCAGTGTGCATAACTTATACAAGCCGCATGGTTTTAATCAAACCCGTGTTCCATCCGTACGGCTTCCAACACGATCATATCTCATCAAATGGAAATTTATTGCAACAGCTTGCATCTCCCGCCAAACAATGGCGGCCAAATGGGCATGATTTCAAACAAATCATCAGCTCAAATCATCCGAACGAAGATGCAAAAACAAACGTTCTGCTATCACATACACACACACACACGCGCGCCTCAATGTCGAATCACTTGATCGTGTTCTTTATCGCCACCACATGACCCACCGGCTGCCAGCCGCATGATCACGGCACTAACGAAACGCGTCCACAACCACCTTAACCAATTATATCAATCAGTATCCAGCACGAAGAAGCCCGTTCTCGCCTGATGGTTGATATGGTTCAACGTGCAAAAAGGACAACCCGGTTTCTAAATCGGGGATTGCGTTATCAATTCAATTACTCGCAGTCGTAAAAATCGTTTTATAGGTCGCTCGATATTGCATTGTTTTGTTGACGCTTCGTATCGAACCCATCCCTTATCTGGTGAAGCGTTCTATCTGGTAGTTGCGAAGCGTGCGCCACAACAATCATCAACTCATCTGGCGCCTGTTGACAACAAGATGACACTGGAGATTGTGGTAAAGTTCGATTGTTTTTTCCGTACAGCAAGGATGATTGATAGAGGGATTTTTACGCAGTTCTTTGCTGCTTCCACAATGAAAACAGGTATAGCGTGAATTTGCCTAAATATGGTGATGATTTTTTTTTTTCAACTTGATCAGGACGCCCAGTGTCGCCTACATGTTGTGTACCGCATTTGAATGTGCTCATTCAGCGAAGTCGAATGTGGGTTTAGAAACCCACCCTTTTTAACGTCACGTGCCCATGAAGAAGATCGGTGAGAAGGCTCTCTTGTGCTTACTTTTCTTCCCGCCTTAATTGATTCATTGTGTGTCATTGGATGCTTCCAGAAACCTAGCGTAAACAACATCAAAGCCTCTAACGCACACATTCACCCGTACAACTTGTTGGCCCATCGCGTTTATCATCACGCGTCGAGGCTATGTTTCGGACAAAACCTTGTACTCTTCCGCGTCAAATAAACAGCTGAACAACTGACGACACTAGCCGCCGCACAACCAGCACGCCCTCCCTTTCTGTGCCGGAGACGTTGTTGTTGCGGTTGCGGTAACGTCACTGATAACAGGTGCGTGATTGATTTAATGGTTGTTCCCCGGTTGATAACTCGCGCTGATGATAAGGGTATTTCTCATGCGGTTCCCAATGCTGAAGCTAAGTGCAGTCAGATCGCCGATAGTGGCCGATCGCACGAGATCAAAAAACGAAAGCGATTGAAGCGATTGGAGGGAAAAATGGCGCGTGACTCGCTGCGCACACAATTCACACCGCACACCAGAACTGCTTTTCCATCGTGACTTACCATTCTGCTGCGTGTAGCCCCACGAGACAGACATACTGACGAGTTTTTGATTCGTTTTACTCTCTGGTCTCTTGACACACGTCACGGTTTACACTCCCACAATGTAACAACAAACAAACTTCCAACGGCACACCAGACTGATCACCGACAACTGGTGACTGGTGCTCTTTCTCTTTCTTCTGGCGAAACAATCGCACACAAATACAAACGCAAAGGTAGCCGACACTTGTCCGAATATTATCCACTGTTTGCTATACGGGGTGTTATCAACAAGACACGCGCGCACTCGCAACACTCGCCAGAAAAGCAACGCGTACTCGATCGTGCGTATCGAACACAGTGGTGAGCCACGCACAGATTTCACTGACTCTACAGAAAGCCTAACAACGAGCGAAGCGTTTTTTTCTGTTTTCTCCACCAGGACGTAAACAAACAGCTCAACCAACCGATGGCCACCACCGATGGAACTAAGATCGTGGAACGATTATGGAGCAACACGAT
>KI915055.1:1297337-1317615 GCA_000473445.2 Anopheles farauti | reverse complement strand
TTCTCTCCTTCTCGCTTTATTTATTTTCCCAATTTCGTTTCTCTCCAAGCGTGTGCTGATCGTTGAGGATCGAGAGTTGAATTTCCCGGTAGGTGTGTTGGTAAATGCACTTGTACTGCATTTCTCATTGTCACTGTGCCGTACAATGCAACAATGAAATGCATGGTTCTATTGTCATTTGGAAATAATTATTCCTGTTCAAAGTGAAAAGCTCATGCTACATTGAAAAGAATAGTTCTATATTTTATTCATCATTGAACTTTGCATCATTGAACAAATAAAAAAGAAGTATACTTTATAAAAATCCCTTTTTACGATTTACCGTTTAAAACGATTAGAAGACAGCAGCAAAACATATTTACGGAATCATATTAAAATGCTGTAAACTGAATGGCGTATTCTCACGTTTGGTAGTCATTTTAATGATCCATTTTGATCCGTTCTATGTGGTTTATTAATTATTCATTTTGACGAATGCAAAAAAAATCAGGAATAGTTTAGATGTTAAGAATGAATTGTTATGAATTATGACAATGAATTGCAATGAATACAAATAACCAAATGCCCGTTTAATAAACAGTGGCAAATTGAAACCCAAGGACTACAGACTTGTCTTACACATCACGAAATAATCTGTTGAAACCAATATTGCTATTCAATCTTGCAATTCAATCAACAATTTCAACACATTTCATCCAGTTATCAAATGTGTTAGTCATTCGCGATAAAAACTGGTTCATTCAACGATCATCTGAATCATGCTTTCGCTGTATGCAAAAACACTGTCTTGCAAAAGTATGATGAACGATTTGCACGTTTTCTACTTTTTTTTACTTTCTGAATCTAATTTCTGCCATTTTCGATCTGACTGGTATTCGCTACCATCAACGGTTCTATTGAAAATTTGCAAACTTGCCAAATTTTTTTAACTCATATCTACACCATACAAAACATCGTAAGCCATCACACTGCTATTGTGCTGACCTCTTGATAACCATATCGATAATGGGCTAATCATTTCGTCTGACGGTAGTCTGTAAGTAAATCCTTTTAATCTGCCGATCGATCGAATAAATCCCTCAACAATCGGGGTTATATTTATTTTCGATTGAATTATGACACCTATTCATTTGTCTCATTCATCAGTTTGGTACGTTATCGGTGCATTGAAATTGTTTATCTCCATTGCGATTATACTTGAGTTACGCTACGCTCAAAATACAACGAACTATAAAAAATCTCGAAAAGCAACATTTTTCCCGCTCCGTTACCTTTGATCTATTCGAAGGCCGTGAAAAAGCGACACGATCTTATTAACACCTTTCGAACGGCGGTTCATCTACCGTAAATCGATCCGATCGTACCTTGGGATCTGGAATAAACATTTTTCACCACAACATTCAAATTTGTTTTTCATTAGTCTCTAAGTGAATTGGCATGCATGGCAGCGCTGAAATATCGAATCTAAACACAAATATCACGTTTTCAACTGATTATAGCTCCGAAGCGAATGAGCGAAGAAACATTGCATGATAACATTGGACTGACGATCACATGGGGAGTTCAGCTCTCGTAAGCTCAGAAAAGTGCGTCAAACTATGCGTCGAAGGGCCTTTTCGCTTATCAAACATTGTACGTATTCGCAAATGCAAACATGTCCGCTGCACGATATCTCAAGACATTGCCGTTGCTGTTTATCTCAAGTCTTTTCCGTCTGTTATCAGAGTAAGCAAACTTCACCTTTTTGCCGAACTTTTGATGACGCGCGGTGTACAATAATCTTCAAGATGTCCTTAAGCGTAGCACCATTTTGTTATCAAACATTATATTTACCATCAAGCGCACAACCAATGCAAAACAAATGACACTTCAAAGTGGGTCAAACGTTTTTCTTTCGTTTTCCTTTCCTATTTCCTATATTTGAATGCACAACTAGTTGATAATGTCTCTATTATTCGTCATCGTTTCAATATTCTGTTACAATGCATACAATTCTTTACTAGCGTTAATAACAATTTGAAAAAGGTTACTTATACAATCAAGATCTTGCTACACTACTACATAACATAAAATTAGATAGTCCTTAAATCACAAAAATATAATTAAAAAAAATAAACATCGACAAATGAACTCTTGAAATACAAAACGATGGTAATATTATTTACAACACCAGCACTAATAAACATAAAGCTAATGATCCACGGTCCTATTCATCTGCGTTCTGAAACTCTCCGACAAATCCAAATAGTCTCCATCGACCCATTGATCGTCGTTTGGAAGATGTTCCGGTTTCAAAGCCCATGTCCCGGTCAGGGGGATAATATTTTTATCCAGTGACAGATAGTTCAATATAGCACTATCTAGGAAGTGTGTGTCGAATGGTAGCGCATTACCAGCTACCGGAATGTCGTCCGTGATGGTCCAAATCGATATCTTCGATGTCTTGAAGTTCTGCAGATAGTTGTGAGAAAAATGCGTTTTAAATTAAAATTCGAACACTAGCATTATTTCATTACCCCTCTACACACCTCTGGCAGGCAATGATGCTGCTGGCAGTAGTAGTTCGTACCCTTCTCCTGATGGCACAACGTTCCATCGGGAAAGTACGAGTCCACGCCAAGATCATTCAAATCGAATCGTGGAGCGTAGTAAGCATCGTTATCGGCCCTTTTACAGTAGATTGCGCAGCTCATCCACAAGCGCTTCGAGTCATACGGTCCTTGAATACCTCGACCTTCAGGATCTAGACGCGGCAACAGTTGGCTGAACTCACGGCATCGTCGGCTGGCGTAGAACGGGACCGGTTCCCGATTCGCTCGACAGAGCTGCTGATCGTCACAGATCGCGAGATCCAGCGCAGCACCTTCGCAGCCTTGATCGGTGTTAACTGGTGGCGGATTGTCACAGCGACGCGTTCGCCGTTTATATCCTTTCGACTGTTCTAAACAACCGGAAACGCACTCCTCATCCATCCACTCGCTCCATCCACCGGGAACAAGCATGGTTGGTTTCTTCTTTTGTTTTACACATGAGCCACCTTTGCACCACTTAAGAAATATATATTAGGAAAACGATTTAAGCAAATCATTTGTGATTATGATATTTTGTGAAATTTATAGCTTAACATGTAAAATTAAATATTTGCACAACAATCTGTTCCGCTGTACGAAATTTGAAACATAAATTAAATTCACATTATAATTTGCAATTTACGATTCATCCAAAAATAAGAAATACAACACGTGAGAGTATGTTTAAGTGTGAATTTAAGACATTGGTTCAATTTTCATTGTCTATTTTTAGCTATGATAAACTTAAAATTAACCATCATATTAAAAATCTGACCAAAACACAACACAAAGGTTGCACACTCTTGGCACATAAAGGCAACCAAACAATGACCGGGTAAATCCCATTGTGATAGGAAGATGTATTGCGGATTGCATAGCTTCCATAACATCTTTTCATCGAATCGATGAAAGTCGATCAACACATATCTTGACTAGATGAGTCCCGAAATGTTCGAGCGTGTATGGAAAAGGAAAAATTTAAACGGTTTGTTGAATTAAAATTGAATTGTTTACAATAATAATGCAAATATAATGTATAAAAACATAATGGTGACAATATAATGTAAATATACATTCAGATAAAAATGTATATGTAAATAAGTATAACATAATTTTTGCTTGGTTTATTACCACGAACGAACGAACGATATTAGACGAAAAGTATCGAATAAATTAAAATAGATTCCCATAGAATAAAAAAATAGATTCATTTATAAACATTTACCTTGCTATCTCCACAATCGGTGCCTTCCAAAGCTGGTCCTGCAAAGTAGAATCCTGTTCGGTGTGGAGTGCGACATCGTAGATTCTGACAAATGGCCGGTAATTCCGACGAAGCTAATATAGCATCCTTATCTCTGTGTAAAACATGTTGTTAGTTATCTACAAAAATTATATCAATCACATATGCACTTACGTTAGTAGTACCTCGCACTGCTTCTTGGCTGTCCACGATTGCCCAGGGTGGTCGTAATACTTAGAAGTATCATATTCCGATACAACTTTGGAGTCTGTTTCAAACAAACATCCTGCCCATCTGAAATTAATGCGATTTATTTTAAAACTATGATAGAGCTTGTTATGATATATTCCACTAAAAATATTACCCTAGCTGTGAGATCACATCCGCGCTACACGTAGACCAAGTTGTTTCGCCTTGAGTTCCTCTAGAAGGAGACATCACAAACCCGTCCTTCGGACATCCATTTCCGTTCGAGTCGTGATGCATTCCCAGACTAGAGGTAATTTGAAAAACAATCATTCAATCTCTTGCTTATATCCTATAGCAATCATAGGCTTACTTATGCCCAATTTCGTGTGCGGCGATGAAAATCGATGTAAAACCCGAGGAAGGATACGGCTTGCCAAAAATGTTCCTAGCTCCAAACTCCGCTATAACGCATGCATAATCGCTCAAACAAACTCCCCCCACCGTGGCCAATCCCATGGTCCCTCCATTCCGACGTCCATTTTCGATCGAATAGAAATCCAATCCCGACAGATACAAAGCCATATCCCACTGTCCTTGGTTCAGGCTGCTCTGATAAGCACAGAAGGAGTCCAACAGCAGATTACGCTCACCATTATAGTGAGGCATCGCAGGAGGCTGCGTACGCATGAGCTCGAGGTACACCAGCGTTATATCGACACCTTGTCCAAGTGACGGATGATGATACAGCGCCTGTATACCGTTGATGTACGCCAGCAAGAAGTCTCGGAGGGCCGCATCGTTATGGTCAAAATAGGGTGCAAATGTGTTGTAGGCTGCTTGGTCGAAAAATACCGCCAATTCCACCAACGGTTTGCCAATTCGCGTAGGAGCGCTTCGATTCCGTCCATCGCGTGCATCAACTTCCTCCAGCTCCGAGGATGAATAGTTCTTTTGGCCAAGAGTATCACCGAGCAGATGAATCTGGGAATGTGTGCGACGACGTACAAGCTCGTATCCCACGTCAGATGTAGCAGGCAGCTGGAGCATTTTTATTACATGTGGTCGTCGTAATGGTGGGGATTGCTCGAGAAATACTTGTCGATCTTCTACAGGAAGTATTTCCAGTGGTCCTGATGTGTGGAAAATAACGCCACTCTATAATGTATAATACAAAGATACAAAGCATGATGATAGTACAGCAATATTATAAAAAACACAACATCTAAAGGACAAAGAAATGCGTATCTTGTATGGTGCATTCGGAATATGAGTAGGAGTATGAGAAATATTCTTAACTTTCATATACTACTAGCGAATTTTACTAAATAAATGCAACAATTTACAAATAAGAATTAAAAATTAAAAAAATAAATAACAAATGAAAGAAATATACAAATTCAGATTTTTTATATTTCGTTGTCAATTAAATATATTTTTTTAAATTATTTAAAAAATAAAATAAATAATAAGGAAAACGTGACTATCATAGTTAAATATTAGTTTGTTAGCTAGTTTTTCACACTAATTGAAAGACTTGTGATAATTATGACGGGCTTCATCAGCTGACATTATGTTATTTTATAACATTAAAACCATCAAAGTTTTCAAATTGATGAAATCATGACAATATGGCACAACAATATGTATGCAATTATTTTCGTAAGTAAAAAGATTATCACTAAATTATCTTTGAATACTCATAAATCATTCTGCATTTTAAATTGATCGATCAGTTCCTTTTATCTGTGCCGTTGGATCTCTCTAGCCTCCTATCAAATATTCTCACTCATTTGAATAGTGTGCACAAATATGGGAAAAATTATTTTTTCTTAATGAACAAATTTAATCCTGCTTTCCAGCAATTATGTTATATTTCACTATCAAACTGGATAAAATTGAGTAATTCACGCAGCACTAAAACAATGACAATCATTATTAACATGATCACTTCCAAACAAAATCGAGTCGGAAATAAGTCACACAAAGAAATAACACATTCACCCTATGGAAACGTCGTGTTCAACACTTTTCTTCGCATCTGTGTTAGTAAATCTATCACCAAAACATTTATATACACAACGATTGCCCCATTCTCCAGCATACTTCAAACAAACACCTCCCAAACGACACGTTCTATACATACAAATCGATCATCACCGCCGGACGTAATAGCAGCCGTAGTATTTTCATCATTATGCACAAAATGTGCGCCTGCATTATTATCTCCGTCCAGCACCTTCGTGACACGTTCCTGTGCCGTCGTAAACACAATCGTCGTCGGTGTGGTTAGCACTTCGTTCGGTTTCAACCGTAGCACGATCGGTTCGCTCCGAAAGGAGAAACTCAGGTTAAAGTCCCTCACGTCCATGCCGGCGTCATTCGGATGACGTATTTCTAGATTCACCACCTCAAAATACGGCCAATCACTTTCACTCTCACTGCCGAAATACTTTATCCGTTGCGCGTTCGACAGACGCTCCACGAACAGCTGTTTGTGGTGCTGATCGTGCGTAGGGTTTGCGATCGTTCCGACAATCAGTATTAGAACTATCTCGACGACCGACAGCAGGCGACACATGATGATATTTTCGGGACTCTCCTCCGAGGAGTTTAGTCAATCGGACGAACACGATCAAGCTACACTACCGAACTGTCGACCATCGGCAACTGACACCAACTGCGGGAGAAATGATGCCCTTCCGGAGGTTTTAAATGGATTTCGGGGCGAATTTGAAATTCTGCACGAGTGACGCAATTATACGACGCGTCGTTCCGACGCTCCCATAGCAGGATGGCGAATGAGATCAGTGGCACAGATGCACGAATGCCGAGGAACGAAACAAGGAGACAGCCAGAATCGTGCTGAAGCGAAACTAACTGAAATGAGTTAAACCCGTACCCTCAAACTCCCAGTGGTGGGGCGACGATTGGACGAGGGAAAGACGACTGCAATTGCGATTCCGCTGCATGGATGTTTGCCGAAGGTATTCAAATTCAATTTGCGTGCGGATGCGGGTACCCAGCAAAGTGTGTGTGTGTGTGCGTGGCTGAACTCATGTACATTTTTTGTTGCATCGTTTTGTTTTCGGAAAAAGCCGGGAAGTTCTGCTGCTGTTTGGAGCTTCGATTTATCGTAATTGCAGCCATTTGTATGACACGCGTTTCCATGCGTCGGATGATGGTTGTGCGCGGTGTCTCATGTGTAGTACATTTCCGACACCACACCCTATCCACCAGGCCCTCCTTGACCTGACAATTATCTAATTAGTACGTGATAACAGATCCACGGCGTCTGTGTGGTTGGAATTTTGCTTCGCATCGCGTGTATGGTGGTTTACACTGCGTACGCGAAGCCCATCTTCCACGCTGCCAGGTGTTCCAGCTCTTAGATCTAATAGGTGTTACATTATTAATTAGAGCATTATGGTCTCTAGAGGTCGTCCGCTTGTAACGCTTGTGTGGTATAGACAGTACAAATTAAATTTGAAATTTAGCAATCACTCCAAATAAATTGACCTACTTTCTTAGTTTTTAAACTAATATTATGCATAGCATCTAACCTTATGTTGCTCGAAAAGCAGAGCTGTAAAAAATTAAATTTCGTTAAAACGAAAGTAATTTCAAAACTAGTGTTGTGGCTAAAAAAACTAAAACAATTCGAAACTAAGGTAATTAATTTACAAATATTTAAGCCTATGATTAAGGATTTCATAATTTCTTCAAACTAGTACCATCCAAATGGCACATAATAAAATTAACATTGTCATTTTTAGGATTGTTTTTTTTTTTAGTTTTACTGTTTAGTTGTTTTCTGTAAAATTTTTATGTAGTAAAATATTATAATTCCGAGTGAAATCTTAAAATAAATGCCACAGAAGTAGAAATGCAACAGTTAGCAGTTAGATAATGAAATCATATATTCACGTTTTGTACCCTATGTATAAATTTATACAATCCGAGCTCAAATAATATTGATGTTCTTTGTGTTATGATTTGTTTTCTTTACGGGAGCAATTTCGTAAAAAATTATTTCAATTCGACCAACAAATGCCAAATTTGGTTACTATAATTTTCTTTAAACGACATTTAAACTGCTTGGTTTGGCAGTTGTGCTTAACAACTAATTGACTAAAAATTTTGGAATATCTATTTCAATACTTTACATCTCCAGATAAAAACCATTACAAGCCAAGGTATCGTAACGCTCATGTCCTTTCTTTCGTACTAGAATTTGAGAGAAACATTTGTTCTGGCCATGGTTTCGGGAAAAATTTGAGCACATAGTGTGCCAAAAATCAAAGACAATTTTGGATGCAGCCAGACAAAAACAAAATAAATGTGCTTTTCTCGTTCCTAACACCAAACGCGTTTTCTACACACGGTCTATTTTTTAGGGCGAGCTAGTTATTGTGGGCATCGATCTGGTGTTATTGACCTCTACCTACACCTTACAGTCTTAGGTAAGGAGCTGAAGATAAAGGATAAAAAGGTACATTGAAAACGAGAATATCTTAGTTAGCAGATATTGTGGGATGAAGAAAGAAGCAAAGAGAATTTCATCCCAAAAGACACAGGAGCTACATGTTATTGAGCAAACAGTCGAGCCTGCAGGAAGACAAAGAACCTCTGGTCTCCAAAATTGAATGCTAACTTCTCATCGCTTCTTAACAGCGAGATTTGTCGCCTAAAAACATTCCGAGATTGATTGAAGCACTTTTGCGTTGCCTAGATTATTCCCCTCTGCTCCATTATGAGATCAACACGCGACCGTCTTACTACATATAGAATTGAATACTAACTTAATTTTAATATGAAGAATAGTTTTCAACTCTCGTCTCATACTTAGATTTTTTTATACACTATTTTATAAAAATATAAAATTAAAGTTGAAAGTAAATTAGTACACAGGACCTAACATTAAGTTCATAAATATAAATTGAAATTGAAATGAAACCACATTTTGAATTGATAAATAAACATATCAAAATCAACTATTTTAAACGCCACTTTCAAACATCAACAAATGCCTGTAATAGGTCGCACGATGTAATGAAATATCGCATGACGGAAATCAAAACATGTTTTTCTTTGTGAAAGCAAGCATGAAACAGCTACTATGTGAAACCAGAATAAGCAGATCGTTTGCGTGGTAAAGTTCCTACAGCAATCCTTCACAGATAACAATCACAAAGAATCTAAACTCGTGTATATTCACTTAATCGTTCTGTTGTATACTCTTTGCTTACCATTCACCACTACTTCATCATTCTGAGATGAGGCAAACGCCTCCTATTATGAGCACTTACTGCCCATAAGGCACCACGGCTCATCACGCAAACCGGAGTCACAAGGAAAAGGAAAAGTGTTTGGCAAACAGTACCATAGTTAATTAAAACTGAAGCCAAACGGCGACAGGCATGGCGAGAAAAAAAAACGGATCTTGCGATCTTGATCTTCTCTGCTTCCCATGTTGCATCCACAAGTCAGATCGCATTGTCTGCGGCAACTGCATCGAGCTGCTCCGGCTGGAAGATTTGTTTGATGTGCATGTGCTTTCTACTTGTTCGTCACAGTCGCGCCCTTTTTTCGCATTCAAATGGGTTGAAATGTTCTTTGTTCGGGCGCGTTATATTCGCCGGTGAATGAATTCCACCGTCGGAGGAAGCACAATCGCATTAGCAACTACCAGCGACTGGCCGCGTCGGCAAGAGGAACGACTACTCCACGCACGTTCACCGCGGACTGACTTGCATCCGGCAAGAAATCGAACGCATGGTGAGCATGTTTTGTCGACTGCGCGCTTCGTTCGGGAAACCACGTAAACAAACTTCCCTCCGGTGCGGATCTCACGACGGGAGAATTTGGGGACTCTCAGGGTTTTCGCTGGATCGGTCGGCGTCGGAAGATATAAATAAATGTGTGACAAATGTATGTTTATGGTTAATTGAGGCGTACCACTTCGAGCCTCGTAATATGAGGAACGACATAAAAAGGAAGCATAACGATGAGCATACGAATAGAGATGCGCTGCTATCTCGTATTTCTTCGTACCTCTTCTTGGACGCGACGCGCGAAGCGATGAAGATCAGAAGCCAGACAAGAACGATTCTTGTGCTTTATTGCGTTTGACGTGCCCGCGCTCTCAGTTTCATTCCAAATGTGGCCGCGTGCGGATCGTTATCGGATTCTGGAACCGCGACTCGTATACGTCCATGTGTCGTGCGATCTATAGCGAGTTAGAAGAGGATAGGTTCAAGCTAGTGCAAGTATTAGAAATCCCTTAAACGTAGTCATCATGTATGACGATTACACTTCCATTGAGGACTACTTTAGCAACGAGGTGTACTCTACACATCCGAGTTATTACGAAGATCACCTGGAGAATGTGTCAATACCCGCGGTACCACTCCAATACTCCACCGAATCAGTGCTCTGGTACGCCTATAATGCCGTGATCGTAGCGGTGGGAATCGTGCTTAATCTTGTGCTCATAAAAGGAATCGTTGGCGCCAAGTCCGGTGGTAAATGTACGCGCGTGTACGTTGTTTACATCGCCTAATCATTCTCTCCACCATCATTCTCTCAGGGGCGCTTTTGTTCGTGCTGCAGATAGCGGTCATTGATGTGCTCTCGCTTCGCACAAGCATTTGGGAGCTGCACTATCACCTCGACCGAACATGGACCTACCCAACGGAGTACTGCACACTGTACAGTGGGCTCGAGTCGTTCTGTAGCGTTGCGACCGTGTACTTCATCATCGGTCTTAATTTTCACTCCATCTCCTCGTACAATCTGGCGGTGAAATTAGCAAAAAATGCACTCACAACATCGGATACGGAGATGGCGGCCGAATCGCTGACGGATGAAAACAGCTACGAAGTTGCCACCGACACAATCTCCCAGAAGCGATCACTTACGATCGACTACCGCTACAAGAGGCGACATATTTCGGTGCTGTTTCCGATACTGCTCGTGTGGTTTATGGCGCTTTCCGAATCGGTGCCACTATTCCTGTTCGCCGATATTGTTACCGTCCCCAAACCGGAAGGTCACACCGAACAGCAGGCGAATATGCAGTACTGCACGGTGCTGGTCAACACACTCGCGAACCATAGCTTCGTCCGTTTCATGATCATCGGCATACGCATCATCCTTCCGACCGTAGCGTTGCTGATAACGCTCATACAGACGGTGGTAAAGTTTTACCGTGGCAAACATTTCACGCAACCCGATGAAATTGACGAGAATGTTGCATTCGCACTGAAGTTATCCATCTTCCTATCGTTGTCCTACGCCATCTTTACCTTCCAGCGGCTGTACGGCTCGCTGCTGCAGGAAATCCTTCCAGAGTCGAACGCCACGTCGAAGTATCCACTCTTCGATCCAATCGTTGGACTATCGTTGGCCAACTTTCACTACTCTGCCTCCATGATCCGTCCGTTAGTAGTGATAGTGATGTGCAAGCAAAAGTGCAATCATGTGGATATGAGTTTCATCTGCAAAACACGTCCTCCTGAAAACGGGGTGCGGTGAAGTATCCTTTTTTATGGAACGTCAGTAGGATTTTATCTCGCTCGGAGGACAGTCTAGTCACGCACTAAAAAAAGCTTAGACCGAACACAGATGATCATACATAATTTTATACAAATTGAACCAGCGAATATTGTGTTTTCCATGATCTAGTGTGTTCGATGTATCAAGCGTAACCGGTAACTAGAAACGATGTTCCACTAATTCATTAAGAACATGAACTTCACTGATATTAAAAGATAGATTTGAGTCATCCATATGTATGTACGTAAATAGTGCCTAATTCTAAGCTTCTTATCGTGTATTCTTCATCTTGCATACTAAGAATAAATAATATTTCTATCGATACCTCTACAAAAGAACACAATTTCCAAACTGACTGTCATTAACTTGATGTACCTTGATTGACATGCGCAATAGAATTTGTGTTAATTTTCCCTTACAAAGAAATATGGATGGGAATTTTACTAGTCTAGTAGCAGTGAACTAAACTGATAGTCTTAGCACGAAGCAATGACGGGAACTAGTAAATCTCCCTTAAATCCAGTTCAATCTATTAACCCTTAATTGTTAAAGTTATTGAAGTTACTGAGTTAAATTTCCTTTTAATGTGTTATGAGAATTTGAGGAGGACCTTTTCCTGTTCTTTCCCATTCAAATGATGGTAATTACTGGCAGAATAACCGTTGGTAACCAGAATAACCGTTGGTTTAAATAATGCTACTAGTGAACAGATTACAAGAGTCGTTTACAAAAGTACGACAATCCCAGCAAAAGTGGTACCCATAATAAAAGAATCGTGGCACTGTCGACCCGATGTTTGAGTAATTTGACTTCTTGTTAATTAGTAAACCCTCAATAGCCCGATCAGTAGCAGTAGTAGCAATAGTACCGTAAGATCTTATATCATAATCTTGTTGGTCATCCGTATGCATCCGTATGTGTATCACTCATACCGCCGGTCTATTACGTATCTTTCGTGTATCTCTTTCAATCTTTTTAGCTGCTATCTTATTTAGATGAATTGAAGTCAATTACAACCGTCAACCAGGTGCATATGTGAGTATTAAAATGCATACAAAAATAACAAATATGCCAATGCAAACGGCATAAAAAAATATTTATTTCATCAAATTTTAAGTTAAACTGAATTTCAAAACACATACGTATACGTGCACGCGCAATTCGCATAAAAACATAATTATTATTAATTAATAAATGAAGCAGAAGTAGAATAATAGTAAAATAAATTCTTGAAATGTTTTCGTCTGTAAATTGTCATTGTAAATAAACCAAAAGAAGTATTGCGTATCGCTCTTCCTCCTGTGCATTAGGATTTCATCCTCGCAAAAAAAATGGCCAAATAGTAACATATGAAATAGTTGTCTTAATTCTTAATTATCTTAACTATTCTTAATTCTTAATTATCGTGCTGTATCTTCTGGTGGATACGATGGGGAAGATGGTTGCTTCGAAGTTTCAACGGGCTTCGATGGGGAACATTCAGAAACGTTTGGTGGTAACGGAACCGAATTAGATGGTGGGGATTGTGAAGTAAATGCGGGTGGTTGCACGATAATCTCATTGGCATCTATAGGTTCCAACTGCTGCAACGATTTCGGAACTGTTGTTGAAATCGCAAGTGCAGAAAACTTCGCACGTGGAGGAGATGGCGGCGGTTGATGGGATGACTGTCGACCTGTATTACCTTCCGGCTGTATCTCAACAACACATTCCGCATCATCATCACTATCGTCAACATCTACCACAATTTCGTCAGAATCCAGCTCTACTATTTCATCTAACCCGACCGTTATGGATTGCTCCGGTATGGTTGGTAAGATCCCACCGGGGCGCCACGATGTGAACAACACGGAATCTCTCTTATGATGGCTATCTGGTTCGATATCTGCAATCTGTTGGCTTACAGCTGCCCCACCGCTGGTAGTCATGTTTTCTTCAGATAATAGATCAATTATTTTGCCTGAATCGATAGGGTCCGTTTTGTCTTGTGTCATGCTGTAGGGGTTAACCGAAACTAGTTCCGGCATACGTTGCGGATCCATCGTAATCTGCATAGCTGACACGTCATCTGCATTATCTTTATCATTTTCATCATCGCTTGACAGATCAATTACTTCACTCGCTTCGGACTGAACATTTCGTACGATTGGGTCGAGTCGCGACGGTGCAAACAGCGTGCGTTGAGAATACTTCGAAACCCGGTATTTAGGTACGATGTCCGTAATGTTCTTATCACGAACGTTTTCTTCAGGATCGTCAGATAGATCAATGATATCATCTAATTCAACGGTAGTCGAAGTAATAATATCTGGCATCTGCAACATTTGACTAAAGGCTTGCTTATCCTGCGACCACAGTTGATTGATTCGCTGAACTGCTTCGTCGTCAAATGCATACACCATTCCCTGTCCTGGACGTTTCTTGCGACAACTCGACTCCACGTGACCGGTTTGGCCACAGGCCATGCAGAGTAGGCGGAAGCGATTTCGTGGACAAGACCAGCGCGGGATATGTTTTACCTGGCATGTCTTGCACAACGATGCTTTCGATATGTGATGCCAGAAACGTGGTTTTCTTGCACATGATATTTTCTCAACTGCTGCCGGTTTTACCTTGCTGCTTCCACTGGGTTCTCTGACGAACTCTTCATTGAAATGCTGCGTACCTTGCGTTAGCGTATCGAGCTTTGTGCGTTTCATGGCTCTGACCAACTCTTCCACTTTTGAGTCTTCCTCCCGTTGTCGGTTAGCGACGTTCACCGATTGTGGCAGCAGCTTTATTTCCAAACTACCAGCAAAGCTGTTCTGCCGTTCATCAAATTGGCTATGCATCAATGATACACCAAATTTTAGGGCAATAGAGCCTTTTGCATTCATACTTGTCGGCCGAACTCTACCTTTTGGGTTCAAAACTTGATTGAGTCTACTCGCTGCATCCGAAGACAACGTCATGGACAACATAACATCATGCATAGGTTGCTGTTCTGGTGCATCAATACTATGGCGACGTGCTGCTAAGGTATTGTTAGCTTTACGACCCCTTGCCCAACGCAGGCTAGTGTTACTGATCGATCCAATCGGTTCATCTAATGCTTCTAGGCTTCTTCTTCGCTTGCGTTTTAATCCATGAAGGTTTTCTGTTTCACGATGTACAGTTTTATCAGATGTCTCTGTATCGGTGCTATGTTGGCACCGACGCCAATGCAGGCGATACTTACGTTGTCGATCATTGTATCCGTTCAGTGGGATACAACTGTACCTTCGCGTGGACCGGCCTATTGTGCCCGTGGAATCGTGCTTTGTGCACCGATCCGGACGAGCTTCATCAGAGCTACTATCGTCGGAAGTATTTATAACAATGCAGGGTGTTATTCTGTACGTTTGATCGTTAATATCCTGCTGCTCATTCCCGTTTCCAAGATCGTGAAGATTATCTTCGAACCCTGCAATAAATTATGCATTGATGGAGATTTGTTAACCGGAAAAAGTTACTAATACGCACCTTCACGATCTTCAGCCATTTCATAATTTGGTGGAAATCAATAAGCGTTAATAATAATAATAATTGTTAAATGTACTGTTTTGCCCTTCCATAACAAAAGACAATCAACTTTTTGACAGCTGTGCCAGTCTACCAAGAAGTGTCGCAGCCCAAATGCACTATGAATCTTGAACAATTATTCTAAACGTGTTATCGTATATTAATTTTGTGTTTATTAATATATAATATTGGATAAATGTACAGCAATTACAATATTTTAATTTCATTTGACTGTACATCAATTGACTGGCTCAATACTAAGTTTTATTTGAATTGTTGCTCACAGATAAACATCTCTATTACCAAAGCAGGTTGTATATGTGTTAAAAAACCAAAATTTAGAAACAAATATAAATAGCGTCGATAAAAAAGACACCTCTATTAATAATAAATAATTATTTTACAAGATTACCAGATGTATTAACAAACTACTACTCATCTTGATTATGTGGTCGCTAATAACCTTAACTAGACTTGACTGTCAAATGTCATTCATTTTTTTACACATAAAAAAGAAATCATGCGTAGAAAAAGCCGTTTCAGACACCATTTTGTGAAACGTACTATAAAATAGAGCAACAACCCATAAAGATCCTTTTTTGGACGGAAGCATAAGCATAAGATGGGACGCATAAAAGATCCGTTAAATAACGAGATCGCTAACAGTGGCGGCAGTAACAAGGATAAAAAATATGTGGTGGAAAAAGTCGTGGATCGCCGCGAACTTAAAGGAAAGGTAGAATATCTACTCAAGTGGAAGGGATACGACTCCAGCAACAACACCTGGGAGCCGCGCGAAAACCTTGAATGTCCGGAGCTGATCAAGGCGTTCGAGAAAACGCGCGGGGACTCAGCCAAAAAATATGGTTCGAGAAAAAGAACTCTAAAGAAGAAGAAGAAGATCGGCGAGTCGGAAAAGGATACCCGGGATAATAGGTCGATCGTCTCGAGCAAGTCTCGCAACAATGACGATTCGGATCACAAGACGACGGAAAGCGATGCCGGTGACGAGCTCACTGGGTTCGAAATGGGCTACGTGCCGGAGAAAATCCTAGGCGCAACCAAAAACAAAAAGAAACTACTATTCTTGATCCAAAGGAGGGCAAGGATAAGGCGGAAGTGGTCACATCAAAGGACGCTCGCAAATATTGTCCCCAGCTGCTATTAGATTTCTATGAGGAGCACTTGATTTTGCAGACGGAATAAGACGTTTGTAAGGAATTTATGTATGTTCCTTCTGTGCCATTTTTTCTACTTACCCAAACTGTTACTATAGTTTTGAGGATGGTAACGTCTGAATTGTAATGTGAATAAACTTGATAATAGTGTTAAAAAAATAAAAAATAAATAAAAAGAGCGTGATTCTCCCTTCGTTCTGCTTTTTATATGCACGATTTTTCGTCTTCGTTCGTCCGTTAGGAACCTAACAACAGTTCTCAACAAAGATGTTATACGACATGGACGAAACCATGTTCCAAATGGAGGTAAGTAAAATTACAAATTATCAGCCTACTTAAGACCAAGAGAGAGAGAGAGAGAGAGAGAGAGATTCTTAGCGACTACTAATCTTTGAACATACAGTGCGCATTGACATTGAGCAGTCGTCTAGCTTTGCGATCGATTTTCGCGTACTCGAAGTAATATCAACTTCAATATTGTTATAAATTCTTCTTTGTACACCTTTGTACAAAGTAAATGCAAAAAACGGTTCAAAATTCGTATGCAAGCGACGCAGTGAACAATATAGTGACAAAGGCCAGAATTTGGACGGCCAAACGTAAAGTCGGACAGCTGCTGAATCAGTGAATCAGTTCATGGCTTAAATCGTTATTTTGATAACATTTTAGTATTTTATACATTTTCCATTAGCTTTCATCACTGCTTTTAACTCACACGGCCTTGTTACTCACACGGTGTTCTGCTACTTTGTTTCAAATGGGCCCATAAAAGTTCAATAACGTTTAGATACGATTACTGAGGAAGAGTTTCCAACACTTTTGGGCAATAAAAAAGTAGCCACATACGTGCTACCCAAGATTTATGTTTATGATCATCATCTCCTGTTAGAACGCATATTCTGGAGTTATCTCTATTTTATCAACACTTGCCTTAAGGGTTTCCTTCAAAATGTTAATATAATACAATTTATCCATTGTGCCATAAACTAAGTGAAATTTTCCAACTCCTTTAAACGACATACGCCCTCATAATATTAAGGAGTTACCACTAAACTTCATGGTTTAAATTAAACACTTTCCCTTGAATGCTTCCTTATCATTACGCCGTATACAACATAGTCCATCCGAGCCGAAAATTTTGATTTTTATGTAACATCTGTAACATCTGCTGACATCTGTTAATAAAACCTGTAGATAATATCCTCTTTAATTTAATTTAACTTCATTTGTTGAAGTTGATTAGTTTACCTTGTTCCAAAGTTCAACATCTTTGTCAACGTAAGCTTTTGCGAATTTCAATCGGAAGTTCCAATTTTTCACCGATATCATAGGCTTCTTTCGCGGGGTCATTGCTTGAAGCCCATAGGGATGTAAGTAATTTCTGATCGTTTGAGTACTTACATTCATGGTTAATTCGGGTTATAATAGTTTTTTAATATTCACTGCAGCGGTAGGAAGAGTTGGATTAGATGATTCTAGGAATGATTCTTTCCTAGCCTGGATTTTGTGTCGAGACAAACAATTGTTTACCGTTTTAACGACACTTTTGGTAGTTTTATGCTTTGAAACTATATCTTGAATGGTTAATCAGTTTATATTAGTCAAAATGCCACTATGACGAATACCTATTCTATTTTTATGATAGTAAATGATTGCAGTTCTTTCTAGTAAGGTTATATGGCGCATGTTTGAGAAATTTATAAAATATTTGGGAACTTCTTAATGCTTCTGAGCGATGGCCAAGAATCGACTAAAACAGTATTCGTACTGCACCACGTCTCAAAACTAGGTTGCCAAATACTTTAATCGGATATATAACTAAGAACTCTAACTGTCCGCCTTTACGTTTGACCGTCCTGTTGTAATATTTGGGTGAATAACGAAATTTACACGATGTACACTTTAGTGATCTTTATTGTTCGACGGTCAGTTTTCTACGACGATCAGTTTGCTACAACGCTTTCTGTTCTTTTACAGGTGTATATATATCCCATGAGGCCAAAGTTGTCAAACCTCATGGGTAGCGAACCATAAGTGTTATAAACGTTGTAATTCTTAACACGTCCAAATTCTGCCCTTTGTCACTTTATTGTTCATTGCATTGCTTGGATACAAATTTTTTGACCGTTTTTTTTCATTTGTTTTGTACGAAAATTTGATAAAAAAATGATATTCCTTCCGAGTCCGCGAAAATCGATCACAAAGCTAGATGATTGATCAATTTCAAAGTGTCCGGATTTGAATTCGGTGCACTGTATTTTTTATTCTCAGGCAGCTGCTGGAGAGTTTTCCTACACGGAACAGGCGGCGACGGAAGTAATCATGAGATTTCAGATAAAAAGGGTGTTGGTTGTTTTGGTTTGTTTGTTCATTTATAGCAACATTTTTCCTATAAAATTACAATACACCTCTATTCTACCAGGTATCTCATTTCATAATTAACAAGGAGATGATGATCGCGCCCACGTTCCTCCTCCTCCATCTTCCGGATTATTCTACTACGCAGTGCCACACCCCCGCCGATGCCCTCAACCCCTCCGACGGTAATGCCACCACCGTTCTGGTTGTTATTTCGCCCTCCTCCGTAGCTTAAATGATATTTTAATTAAATTATCACTAATTATTTGTTTTATTGCATCTTTTCAATCTTTAGTGACGAATCTTCTCGACACAAAACATGGCTCTTTCCTCCACATTACACATATCAGCACCTTATTCCGGGTGGGCTCGGTTGAGTTGTATGGCTAGTTTTATATGGTCGTTCGCTTTTTGTTTAATTTCCTATCGTTTGTCATCATTGTAGAGTCCAGCTGGTCCAGCCGTGTTGCGTGTGCTTTTCTGGTTTTTGACACTGTTTCGTGCGTAATTTTGGCGTTGTAACTGCTCTGATGACGTTTGTTCTGTAGGGAATGATGACGGCTTCTGCAGGGAAGAGGAGCAAAGCGGAGTGAGTACTTCGGTACTACCGTTGATTCACCACGCGGGACTTCACTCCGGTGGTGAGCTTCTGCCCGGTGTATCTGCCATGCCACACATAAACTAAAACAACATACACCTAGACATAGAAAAAACATAGATAGATAAGGACAATACAGTACGATTGGAGGAGAGACCGGAAAGGAAGGGGTTTAAAGGGTAATTCCAATCTCACTGGCATATTTAAAAATAATCCACGCATACTGATAGTCCCCAAAACCATTTCTACTAACTTAGCAAAATTTGGAATACATGAGGACACGCATTCATCTCCCCCCCATGGAGGAGTTAAGTAGCAAACCCTGCATCAGCACGAACCAGCCTGACAAACACCGGTAAATTAGTTGCTGACAATGCACAAGTACAAGCGAAGCCTTCGATTGGTAACTGGAGCACCCAGCTACAGCAAAGCTGACGTCGCATGTCTGTGCATGCAAAACTATCCAATCGTCAACCTCACATACCGCATGTCAGAACCATTGACTTGTCGATACCGCCAATAATAAAAAGGTTTAGTTAGGGAACAATAAACACTCTCTATTTAGAGATCAGAAATTGTAGACGCACCGCAGACGGTTGTTTTTAATAGAAATGAAGTTTTTTTAATCCCAACTTTGGCGTCGTATCCATTATTATGTATTTAACAATTTAGCTAAAATGGCCAGCTTATGTGCAAACTCCTAAGAGAGCACCGGTGAGTATAATGATACAAAATGAGACAAACAAAACATGCTTCTTACAATCAACGACAGGTAAACCGATAGGCTGGACCGTGGAAACGACATCCGACTACATGCTTAAGACCCGTACTGCCAGGTATCACTTCAAAACTGTAACAATAAGGGATTTCAGGGCAAAGCTTCGTGTAACACGGAAGATAACAGGTACGTTATATTATGTACCATATGTTTACATCCTCCAGGTATCTGTTTTTAAGTCTTTGGACATTCCTTCTACCTTTTAACATTCATATAAAAGGTTAACGGTTTGGTTTGTAACGGCAGAGACATTCCTTCCTTCCTCCCATC
>KI915055.1:1159065-1281160 GCA_000473445.2 Anopheles farauti | reverse complement strand
GGCGTAAGATGATTGACGGCACAGGATCACTCTCTTCTCCAGCGGACTTCGAGGTGAAAGGACGTACGGCTCCACTCGTCTTGTGTTTTGTGCGCGTGCGTGAATTTGATTATGTGTTAACTATTTTAATTATATTAAAATAAACCAGCCATCTAAGAACACAAAACAAAGAGCGTTCAATGCTGATGGAGGTTTGTTTACACTTTGCATCCATTCTCTGTTTATGTTGCCGAGGTAAATTGCTTGCATTGCTTGCTAGCATCAGGAAACGTTTGGATCAATTTGTTTCGTGTAAGTAATGATTTATATATTTTGTATTTCAACTAAATCTCTTGATTTTGTCATTTTCCGGTACTGTGACGGTTGCGAAAGCTTTAAATAAGTATCGCCTACTATCAACATCATCATTGGAATCTGCTACCAGCACAAGAGGGTTAGCCTTTTGCACCGGAATTGATATTGTTTGGCTTCCACACGCTATAATCATAGCGCATTGTGCAGTGGAACCTACACCGGCAGCATACTCATCTCAATTTATGCGATAGTCCTTCACATAGTAAGTTTCCTCTCCTTTTGTAGAACTTGTAAGTGCTATTAAACATAGGCTTTGTTTATTATAGAAATTATTTATTGAATGCCTACCACGGTTGGACAGCGCAGATGTGTTTTTGGTCGCCACCTAGTTTAGTGAATGTTGTTATTTAGATAAGTAGAATAAAATATTGAGAAACACTTCCGACTCAATTCAGCCATTCCATTTATAATGTGTTGGTGGTGTCGGGTAAGAGAAAGAACCTACAAGTGTTTCAAAGGGCTGTTTGTAGTAATACATCCGTACATCAGTAAGGAAGGCAATGTTCTAATGTGGGTTCTGCCCACCATCCGAACTGCTTTGCATTAGAATCCCCCCTTTTGCGGTATAGGTTCCCCAAATTATTTGGATTTTGGAGCAACTAACGGAAAGGTACATCAGGGATTTGAGTGTAAAAGCCCTTGCTCGGGCAGAATCTCACACTTCTTGCTATCGGCAAAAACGAGGGACTTGGAAGACCACATCTTCGCGTGGTCTGGCCTAAGTTTGCCGTTAACATTGGTGGCTCCAGAGAGGAACTTTCCTCACAAATGCCTTTTGTTATTGAAATAAAACAAGGGACGTATTATAGAAGATCAAACTTAGTTTGATCTGGCCAGAGTTAGCCGATAACGTTTTTCTTTGTTATCGGTCTATACAAAGGACTTAATGAGAAGATCACACATGTGATCTGGCCTGAGTTTTGATAACATTGGCCTTCATCCAGCGAGGAAAGAATTCCACTGAATAAAAATTGCAAAGAATCAGCAATAAAGCAATAAAACAAACGATACAGAAAAAAAGTATCAAAAAGCACCCGGCGTGCCAAGGGAACATGTAAAAGACTTGTTAGGAAACGTCCTTCAGATTCTGTAGCGAACTGACCCACTATCCAAATCCGTTTTTACGGTTAACCAGTCAGAACTGGTTATAGGACAAATATTATATTGTTCAGCAGGAAAACCCCTGCTCAGAGTTAAAATCAATTCACAGATAAAGTAGTATTGCCAAAATGGGCTCGAAGGGAAAAAAGTACTTTGTAGAAAACAAGCTTGGCCATTGCAAGCTATGTACCAGGAAAGACGACGCTGAACCAAGCATGGTTCAGTGCAACGAATGCGACAGGTGGTTTCACCTCGCATGCGCAGGGCTGGATAGTAAGCCAAAGATAGACGAGCCTTTTCTATGTATCAAATGCAAGGTCGATCTATCACAATCATTGACTCTTCCTGACGATCGTAGTCAAGAGTCTGCGATGAATGCTTTAGTGGAAGTGCTAAAACAAAATTTTAAGCTATTTTTAAGCAAAATTTTAAGCTATAGAAAGCGTTTTCATAAAGCGAGCAACGCAAATGGAACTTCCGTATTTCGACGGAAAGTCTAAAGATTGGCCTAAATTCAAGAAAACATTTGATGAGACTTCAAAGGAGGTCGAGTTTAGTCAACTGAAGAACATTAATCGACTCCAGAAACATCTAAAAGGAGACGCAGAAAGAAGTGTCAGGCCACTATTTTTGGATCCTCGAAGGACGCCTCGAAGAACTATACGGTAGACCAGAATTGGTCTACCAAGAATTACTGAAAGATGTATTAAGAATTCGCGTGGACTCCAACAAGATTCCCGAATTGAGCGAAGCGCTCGAAAACCTTGTCACCAGCCTGCAGGTCATGAAGAAAACGGCATATCTATACGATCATCGTTTAATCGATGAATTAGTAGGAAAATTGCCGTACAACCTCCAAATAAAATGGGTTGAGCATAAGCAAACAATAGAGGATGACGAAATTGTCACTCTATTACACCTATCTAGTTGGCTGCTACCGATCTCCAACACTATACGGCAGTTGCCAAAAAAGGAATGAGCGCCAACCCCTAAACATACATGATGGCAGGCCATCATGTAGCTATAAATCTTCATCAATGCAACCAAGAAAAACAAGGAAAGACATAAAAACGTATGGAAAGCATAACCAAAACAACACCACACAATGGACGCCCAAATGTCTCATGTGTAAAGGCTGTATTCGAGTATTCCACCTCTGCGGCATAGGTTTCCACGCACCGTGAACAACTAGCGGGAGGTTTAATGAATACTTTAAAAAAATAACCCTTTTTGGGCAGAAACTCAACAATTTCCGTCACGGACAGACAAGGGACTTAGAAGGTCATTCCTTCGCGTGGCCTGGCCTGAGTTTGCCCACCAACAGATGGCTTATTGGTAGTTAGTCGGGATAACAATGAAATAACAAGCATCTATGAAGAATTGAAAAAGCATCAATATGCTAGGTGACTTTAAAAATTTTCTAAGATTGCAGGTCTTTAGAAATAATGAAGGAATATTTTCACTAGGTACTCAAAGTCATATTGGTGGATTAATTAACAAGCTCGGATTGGATAATGCGAAAATTGCGAAAACTCCAATGGATCAAGGAGTTTTACGAAATGAAAAACCTAGTGATGTTTTTAAAGACAATACTCTGGGGAGCATCGTTGGTAGCTTAATGTACATAGCAAATTGTGCCAGGCCTGATATTGCAGCGTGTATAGGAATACTGCAGAAAATGTAATGAACTAACGGAAAATGATTTTGTTGCGGTTAAGCGAGTGGTCAGGTATCTGATATTAGTAAAGAAGAACGAGGGAGGTGATATCCAACAAGGGAGCAGAGCAGAAAACGCGTGTGACTTTGTCGAGTGTTAGGAAATTGAAGAAATTAAATCAGAATTCATGAAGGATATTCATGAAAATGATTCAATTATTTCTCAAATGCCAACTATAAAAATCGAATAGAAAATTCCTGAATTGGAATACTAGCGAAAATTAATGAATAGCTTTCTTCGCACCAGAACACAGCATTATTTTTGTGTGTCGTGAACGAAGACCAATAAGGCGCGTGGTATGGCTCGAATTTTGATGACATGTACAAACAATTGTTCTGAACACACATTTAGTTTATTCATGCCACACTGACACAAAGTGGCAAAGTGGACACTAAATATATTAAGTGTGAGAGACATTTAAGGATGGGTTTGAATCCAATAATGGATGGGCAATGCCAACACATCGATTGGTAAGTATGGAAGTGGTAGGGTTTCAGGATGCGTTGCTCTGTCTATGGTTGGACGTGCCGAACTCATAGCAGAACAGCCACATGTTGATGGGAGGAAGGAAGGAATGTCTCTGCCGTTACAAACCAACCCGTTAACCTTTTATATGAATGTTAAAAGGTAGAAGGAATGTCCAAAGACTTAGAAACAGATACCTGGAGGATGTAAACATATGGTACATAATATAACGTACCTGTTATCTATCCGTGTTACACGAAGCTTTGCCCTAAAATCCCTTATTTTTACAGTTTTGAAGTGATATCTGGCAGTACGGGTATTAAGCATGTAGTTCGTTGTTCCATGTAGCATGTAGTTCGTTGTTCGTCTCTCCTTTTTTCACGTACATTGTTTTTCCTGTAACAATTTCTAGGGTGACTGCTTTTATCATTATACTTTTGCATGTATTTGTGTGAGAGTGTTGTGGTGTTTTTGGGTTACTTTTTCGGCAATTTTATGTGTGTTGTTTGATTGTTTGATCGTTATCTCTATTGTTAGTGCTGTTGAAATTTTTTTCATTTGAAGTAAATTCGATTGCGGTTGATAAACAAGTTCTGGCGAAGTAAAATCTTTGAATTTGTGTTTATTTGTATTCGATTGATACTTGTACTTGTATGTGTTTGTTCGATTTGACCGTTATTGTGAAATTGAAAATTTCCGATAATTTTTCTTGAACTGCCAGATATTCTAAGGTATTCAGCAAGGGCTTTTAGGATGTCGGATAGATTTCTGGAAAGAATTTCAATTTTTTGTTAGCATGCGTGAGAAAAAATTAGCTTCATGTTACTTGGTAAAGATCTTGGGCATCTCTTTGAGCTCGTATATGTTCTTTAATTAAGATAAGGTCTTGTCGCTGTTCAATATTGACGTTTTCGCGTTTTTATGTCAAGGGACATAAAATAAAATGTCCACGGTTGTTAAAATAATGTCGATGTACTGAATGAATGATACCGGTTGAAAATTCATTGCGGTTTGCTGGTTATTGTAGTAGCAACATTATTATGTTCATTGAAATTATTTCTACGAATTGTTACTCTGTTACTCCCAAATTAACCACGTTCTCGTGCCCGTACGACATTTCTCGAACATTATTGACGTCAACCGATCTTGTTTTGTTCTGTTAAAAAGTCATTCTTCTACACCTTTATTGAATTGACATACATAAGATTATTTAGTTATAGTCTAGTATTAGTTTCGCTTTCTCCGTATTAGTTAGACTGTTAGTATAGTTCGGTGTAATATGTATATTTTAATTAATCCGAATCAGCGTGATCAGGGTTTTTATTAAAAGTTTCAAACGAAGAGTCTCTAAGTCTGTCTAAATGAGGAATGCCACAATGTCTGCGTTGAATTTTATGAACACTCAGATGACCCGTGCATAGTTTTATATTCTACCGCCATGTATGCGCATTTTGTTCCATGCGTACCAGTCACATGCTGTTAACCGTTCTAAAACCGTTTAACCGCGGTGTTTATTTAAATAAACTATCTAGACTGTACTATCAAACATTGTTCATATATAAGCAGCTCATTACTAAGAATTTGGCCTTTTGCAGCTACACCCTCGCCCATGGTGCGGCCAAACTGTTCTACGCATCGCGCGAAAGAGATGCAAATATTCCGAATTTCGAACTAACGAACGCGCAAGCGAGAAAGCTGCTTTGACAGCTACTTTCGTAATATTTCTGTCTCTATCGCACAGAACTGTCAAAATAATGCAAAAACCCGCAGAAATAAGAAAGCTTCAATGTAAAAATAATTGCTCTTAAAAACTATTACGAATGTATCTAAATGTGAAGTGTAATAAAATAACGAACACTTAACTAGTTCTGGCGTGTGTTGTGCAGTGAATTAGCTTAAAATAGGGCCGTTTGATAGAGTTGATAGTGTTCCTGATTTAAAACGGTGTATTGTTTTTGTTTGAAGTGTTCGCTAGACGCCACGAAATGAATGACGAAATTTTAAAAACATTGTTGGAAGCCAATATTCCCCCTTCGAGCGACTTTCTTGAATGGTTTATGAACCATTTTAAGGTAAGTGAATTGTTGATTGTGCTTCTTAAAATGTAAAATGTCCTGGAATTTCTGCGCATCGATAAAACGTAAACAAACGCTGATTTGACAGTTGTCAGCACATGCAAATGTTCAGTCCGGTGTACAATCGGTACAGTGCGGTACGAAAAAAGTACCGTTCAATTTTTTATAATTAAAAAGTATTTTAAATTTTTGAAAACAACCGGATTTCGAGAAACTCCCACTTTATATTTTTATGCAATTTTTCTGTCAAGTGATTACAATTGAAGTGAGTGAGCGAGTTTTAAATACTGTGAATATGCGAGTGTGTGTATGTGTGTGAAAAGCTCACAAAGTGTGAAAGGAAACTTAACATGGATTAAAGATTACAAAATAACAAATTAATATCCAAATCTGTTCATATGGATTGCTTCAATAAAAAAAAAAATGGTTTGAAATATGACCAACCATTACTTCTAACCTTCTCTGGTTTTCGTTCCAACTGAGGAGTCGAAGAGGTAAAATAATGAAAAGTTATATGCTATCATCGTGCTATGATTTTCTTTGTCAAAGCCATCACTGAAAAAATTAATACACAAGTTAACAACGCGGTCTGGATGCGTGTGCATTATTTCCGATGTTCATAATTCAAACCGACAGCCACAACTAGGCGACTAAATTGAATCGATCATTGCATTTCGCCATGGCAACGTCCGTCTACCAGCAACCGGCGACGAATTGTTGTGCAGCAGCCACCGGCGGCCACCGTGGGAGAAAAGTATCCACGACCTCGACGCGATGTTCGCGGAAGAGCCATCTGCTCCGTATTTCTTTCTGCTCCAGCCTGCAGTGTAGTGCTGATGAACGAAAGAAAAACGATTACCATCAGCTCTATTCGGCGAGCATCACCATTTCGCCCTCGCATCCGTCCCATGTGTGCGGTCCCGGTGCAACCGGAGCGAGCGCTTTTGCTTTTATTATGCACACCCCGGCGATCGTGTCTGGCGATTGCAAGGACGCATGTGCAACGGCGCGCATGGCCGGCGTTTTGTCTGCTGGCTGCTGCTGCTGTTGTTGTGTGCGGTAGCTCGAGTGCATCACGAACACAAAGCGCGAGGCGAAGATGCAAACGAAAACACTAACACGAACACCGCGCGCTGAGTGTCTGGGCCGGGTCGGGCCGGGCTAGCGAATCCCGAAACCCAGACGACCGAACAACGACCATGTTTCCGCACCATCATCGTCGGCGAGCGTGCACTGGATTGCCGCAGCCAGGCCGCAGAAGAAAGAAATAACAAACCCCGACGGGGGCGACACCAGCGAGACGCACACGATGGGGCGCGAAATGGTGCAACGCGAAGGCCGCCGGCAGCGTTTTTGCAGAGATGATGATCAGCAGCCTCCTCACCCGGCCGCCGGCCGATCCCGAGAGATGAAAGCGTTTGGCGCGGGATTGCCGCACCAAATCCAACGTGTGTGTGCAAGGAAGGATTGGCTTTGGCCGAACGGTTCGCCATTTGGTGACGCAGTTTTTACCTGAGTGTCTTGTTTTTTTTTAGCGTTTATGGCTCACTTGCTTCCAGATTCGATTGCTCCAAGGACCCACGGAATGGGGCATACGATCCTTTGTCTGATGGATGGACGGAAAATCCTACTGCCAGAGATTGGTCTTTACACTCGCAGACATCATAATAAAAAAGCGCATCTAACGATATGGCCATAGGACGGTTAATCGTCGAAGAATCCGGAGAGCCAACAAAAAAAATGCTCAATCCAGTTCGTCTGCGTTGGTGGTTGGTTGGAGTGCGAGAGTGCACGTATGTGTGAGCGTGTTGAGAACCGGAACGCGACCGACAGGGTGGTCGAACTTCGCTGCTGCGGCGGCGGCTGCGACGTGACGTGATGCACATGCATTTCGTAGCGTCATCCATTTGCGCGCGTCGACCCGGGGTTCGCCGAGTGACAGAGATAGCGGCAGACGACACGACTTCCGCTGAAGGCCACACCGCCGGTTTTGCACTGGAAAATGGAAACAATCAACACAACGTTTTTTTTTTGTTTTTTGTAGGTTAGCTTGCAGCACTGGGTCGCCACTGGGGAAACATGCAATAGTTGCTTGCGCGCGCTCTGGTTGAGCAAGAATAGTCGACCGATGCGTTCTGTTCCTTGTTATGGTTAGCCTGTCGGCAATGCATTTTGCAAATATTTGCAATCACCGATCGGCTGGCGCTGTGGACAATATAAGCTGCATCGCATCCACCGACGACTAAAAAAATTATTTCTACTCAACCAACGCCTGCTGCGATGGTTTATAGCGCATAAAATTGTTTTGAACACCCCTTCCCCTTCCCTTGCCAATTAGTTGGCCATGTAAAAAGTCACTGGAAATTGCATGAAGTGTCAGCGCCCGGTGGTCCGCAGTCTGCTGGCTACATTTATATTGCCCATAGAACCTTGAGAGGGGGATCTGCATTTTACTTTGGCTGCAGTTTCTCTTTTCCGCGCACAACGAGTCACCGGCGCGTTGGGACAGAAGTTCGGAATACCATAGCAACCTTCCGGTCGGCGAAATTTTACGTGAGTCACATACACTGCGTTCTACCCATTGACACATCCCGGGGCAACCGGAAGCGATTTATCGATCACATCAGCCAGCCAGCCAGCCAGCCAGCTAGTTTGTTTGTTTCGGTGCGTTGCAGTGTGGGCCACCCGACACAGTTGCACTACCCGGCCGGGAGAGTGAGCGTGCATTATGCATGCAAAAATGCAAAACAATCTTCTGCGCCAAGACGGGGGGTGGGGAGTAGAGGGAGTTAATACCACCACGCCGGTTCGCTCCCGCCGGAAACCGACGGGCAACGAGAATGTTGTCTTCCGTGAAGGTGATTTCGATTGGTTGCGGTCGGTTGCGCAAAGTATAGTGCTGCAGGAAAGTTGAGAAGGAAAGCACACTACCAGGTACGACGGCGGTACGACGAGATGCGTTCGTTGCGTTCTTCTTCGGGAAAATTGCTCTCCCTTCACCCGAAGCGACCGAAGCGCTCGGGGATGATGAGTGCAATCCATTCCGGGCAACATGGCCATAAAGCAATAACTTTCCATAAACCAAGCAGCGCATGGAAAAGTCCTTGAAATAAATTAACGTTCCACTGATTCGTTCCGTTGGGCGGGTGTGGCGTGGCGTGATGATGGGGAAAGAGGGTGGGGGGGTGGATGTGTTGGGTGGTACCATCGACATGCATCCTGGCTGGCCGTCTGGCTGTAATACTGTTTTAATGCTTTGCTGCACCGAGATGATGATGCCCGTTGGTTACATCGGTTACATGTGATTCGTTAAATAGTTTAACAAATCTGCACACAGTGTTTAATGCATGTCGAGCAGGATTCCCTCCCTCTCCTCCCACCCCCCTTTATGTTGCGAAACACGCTTGTAGCTTGAGTTTTTGCCGGTTGTATGTGAATTACTTGTCAGATTGCAGTTCAAACTGCCGATTTAATTGGCAGAAGACATGAAAATGCGCTGTTGTAATTCCATTTACTATGCATTTGCCGACCAACTCACGTGCGACTTGTGAAACATGTGAAGGTAACAATACAAATATGCGTACCACGAAAAAGAAATCAAGTCAGATTAAAGAAAAAAAAATCCAAAATGCCTTTTAGATACAAAAGCAACAGCAAAAATCGAATGGAAATGGAAATTTATTGACATATTTCGCTAAACAGAATCTGTCGGGTTTGAATAACTAACATTACTGTTTAATCAAACATCAAACATGTTTATTTACAAGATAAGGTATTCAATATTCATTTTACTACATTTAAGGTAATTCAAAATCACTCACTAAGGATAATTCTTATCGATGATGAGCCAAGGGTGTGCATTTATGGTACTTCAATTATATAGACTGAAAAAAACTGATCATTTTGGCATTTTCATCACTCGGCATGATCTTCTACGCCCGTGTATTTTGCATTCAATTTTTAAAACAATGATACCCATCACGATCATATTTACATTCTTCGCATAAAATACAAAGATCGTTTCGTTGGATTATTAGTGAAAAAAAAACGTGAAAATAATTATATCCACTTTCCCAAACAGAATGCGACTCACCAAATAATTTTTCTGCAATCATAAAATATTATCCTCTATCAGTCAACATCACGCACACACACACACGCAGGCGCACGCTCGTCCCGTTTATCTCTCCGTGAATGCAGTGAACACCTGAATTGTGTTTCTTATTCTAAGCGCAAATGTAATCCACCGATGTCGGTAATGTGGGGTTGAAATCAAACATGGCAGCTGCGTTTCCCCCATCCCCCCTCTCACTCTCTCTCTCTCTCTCCCTCTCTCTCATTCTCCCTTTCTCCTAATGAGACACACGCACCGTCACAAATAGCACCGAGAAACGCACCACACGCTCCCCGCGTTGCGCTATTTATGATTGAAAACTTTTGCACGACGCTTCGTATCGTTGTTGGCGGCTTCCGCTTTAGCGTAAACCTCACACGCGAAAGGAATGGCCGCCCCCATCATCATCCCCTTCCGCTAACGCTGTCCGGGAAAATATCATAACTTTGCCGCTAAATATTCTCTCTGCAGTAATTAACAACCGAGTCGTTGACGACGACGAGGACGATATTCCTGGCGCAGTTTTGGAACGTGAATTCGATCCAACTCCCGGTGCCGCTTCATGGCGTCTGCCGATACAGTACAGTAATAGCTTACAGCAGCTGTGCCTTTTCGAAGGGTGGGGGGGGGGGGGGGGGGGGGGCTGGTGCGGGTGTGGGAGCGAAATAAGGATATTCGCCAGCACGAGTCGCCCACCGCTCTCCTCTGCCGAACCACTTCCCAAAACACTTTCCAGCGTTTACTTTCCACCCTTATCGAAAAATTTGCCATTACTTGGGAGGGGGAGAAAAGGTTATTCACCTCGAGTCCCCATCTTCCCGCCCCTAATTTTGGCAGGCATATATCCCGAAGAACTTGCCGCTCGTCGTCTGGCGCCTGCTTCTACGCGTACACAAGCGGGCGAATCCCGTTTCAGCACCCCAAAAATTGTGTCTCGGCAATCGGCGTTTCGGGAAAACTCTCCATCTCCACCGTGTTGGCGTCTGCCCGTCCGAGCCTGTGTTGCTCCGTGCACCGGTATTAGTATTAGCTAGCACAAAACAACAAGCAGCGAACCCTCGTTCGTTTGCCACCCGTCCAGAATGCGAGGGGTTTTTCCGATTTTCCACCCCGACAGCGTACCGAACGGCCACCCTCGGAACGAACGAAAATGGCAACGGCAGAGGCAGCAGCGTAGTAAAAACCTCAAGGCAACGGCAACAACCCGCAACCATCGGCCAGCCCCGCAAGAACGAGGGATTTTACATAAGTATGCGTGTGTTGTGTCGTGTCGTTTCGTGGGCCCAGCTTATTTCCGCCCCCGTTCCCCCGGTCGTCGGGGAAAGGACTAAAAATGTAATACAGGTATTCGCCGTGTGCGGCTATCGGCAAACCTTCTTCATCCGTTTTTCATTCATCAAAACTTTTTGGCCGTACCGTGAGGGTAAACAAACGCCCGCGACGATCGTCGCGGGCTGAAGATTGCCACCATTTTCCTTGCCGACCATGTTGTGTCTGTTCGCAACTACTGCTCCCTTCGCTACGGGGATGACACATTCCGGGCTTTCCACTTGTACCGAAACGGTGTGTTTATTGCGAATTTTTTTTTTTATAAAAACATGAATGCTGCTGACGCACAGGATAAGCGTGACTCATTGGAAGTCCACCGCGAAAGTTTCACCAGTATGAAGGCAAAATTTCACCTCCTTAATTTTGTCCTTTTTTTCCGCCCGTGGAGAGTTGTGTTCGCTTTGTTTGAAGGATGATCCTGGCTGTGATGTCCTGTGTCTGTGTTTTTATTTTCCTGCATGAATCTACCATTCATCCGATGCCAGCCGGGGCTTTTGCGGGCGGCACTCACCCGAGCAAAACGAGCGTAAATGGTAGTGTTAATGTATCCCATTCCGATCGCAATACCCACCCGCCCGGGATAGGATTAAAAACGGGCCCCGGGATGGGACCCGAAACTAAGCGAACCGCGAGAAAATCTGTCGAAACACGGCCCAATCGTGGCGGCTGGTGGTGGCGCCTAAGGAAATGGTTCAGACAGCCGGATAAATGGGTACATTATGATTAAAATCAGGCGGGCCGGGATCGCTCGGCGGGTGATTGCTTCGGTGCTTTGTCTTTCCGGTTGCCGGTTTTTGTTTCTCACCTTCCCCTTCTTTAATCAACACGCGAACATGCTACGGGTGTGTTGCTGTTGGGGACGGGGGACGCATACCCGGGGGTGGTGGGCCTTCTCTTCGCCACGAGTGGCGCTGGTGTTGATTACGTTCGGTTCCGAACCGGGAGGCTGTGTCAATGTTTTGCCTGAAACCATCATCAATTTTTGCTGGATTTAATACTGCGTGCATGGTGTTTATTCGGTGTATTAAAAAGTTCTTTTATGCCCACAATTTGGGCAATTATGTTAAAACACCTGTGTCAACAAGCTCGATTATAGTTGACACATGTTTTGCCGGTATCACGCATGAGGATTTATTTTTTCTTCCAACGCCCACCGCGCACGTATATCGCTAGCAGCCTCGGGGGAGTATAAGCTAGAATTGTTAGAAGAAAAAAAATAGAATTGCATCGATGCGTCATCTTTTTTGCGGAAAATTAATGACGTACACTGGATTAAATGTGTTTAAATTGTTTCTGGTATTAATATCTTAAAATGCTACCATTTGTTACCAGCATCGGGATTAAAACAGATTAAAATTAAGATTAAATGCATCTACTGCGGGATTTTCTCACCAAATCTAATCATATTTTAGCAACAAATAAAAATGTTTTATGTGCTGTCACTTAAAAAAACATTATATTTGATTTTGCTCCATTTTGCTTTTCACTCTTCCTTTATTCTCATTCGAAATCAGTCTTATTTCGGAAAGATCACTGCCATTTGTATCCAACAATATACTTTCGTGGACGTAATGGATAATTCAACAACCTTTTTGCATCTTTAATCTGCAAATCAACTTTTCTGCCTGCCATTTGATCAACCTATGGTATAGGCTCGTCACATAAGGGAGCCTTAAATTAATAAAATAAAAAAAAAACGATCCCCGAAGTTTCCATCACATAATCGGGAATGGCCTTCTTCTTCCAAAAGCATCAATAGTTTTGCAATCGGAATAAAATTTGCTTTACACGACATTTTTATTTCGAAATGTGTTTTCCATGTCTTTAAAATTGTTTGGTTTGGATGCAAATGAATGGGGATACACTGTTCCAACATTCCTAGCATTATTTTTCATATTTTTTTTTGTTAAATAATTAATACAAACTCTTCAAACTCTACGACCCAAGCATGTTTTGCTATTGTTTGAAGAATATCGCGACTTCAGTTGCAGCGTTCAACCCATTCCCGGTTTTGCAGTCGGGCTTCAGTCATGCTTAGAGTGCAAAACCCCATTCAACTGAGGCCAACCATCGCCCTCCTTAACATGGTTAATCTCTCCAGCTCAGTTTACAACATGTGCCTTCATTTAACATGCGCCGAGGTCACGCAATGGTCATTTCGGGGTGAGAGAAGTAGCTGATGCTAAAAAGCAAAAGGCGACGTCCATCACCATCATCATCATCCTCGCCGGATCCACTGTCCGGCAGTACACTGTCTTCGCGACATCAACAACACCCAACGCCGTGCATCGTCCGGTTGCGGGTGCTGCCGCTGCAAAATGCAGTAAAATCTAAAGCAAAACCGAGAAACATAAAATGGCAACGGAGAAAATTGAGCACTGCAGGCGGGACGGGGAGGCAAGAGGTGGAGTGCGGGAGTGCAGGCGGTGTGCGAAAAGGAACAGTGCCATGGCTACTGCTAATCAACGGAAGTGGCCCGTCAGTCGTTTCGTTTCGCGTTAGTCCACGCGGCCCGTCTTCCGTCGAAGTCGCCGGCAACGCCGAAAGACGCACTTCCAAGAAACGGCAAGATTAATGTGTGTGCCGCTCACAATTTTTACTGCCCCGGCAGCAGCAACAGCAGCAGGAGTCTGGGAAGAAGATGCCGCCGGAGCATTTACGCGGGGCTATGCGAAATATGTGGAAGGACGAGCCCCACGTTGATTCATATGCCCTGTGTCGGGTGCTGATCGTACCGTACGAGGTGGCGTTACGATCGCATCGTTCAGGGCTTTTGGTTCGGTTCGACGAAATCGCACATCAAATGTTGTGCTCGGACGATGGATGCACTGTTCTTGGGTGAAGAACGTGTGCTTGTAAACATCCAACCAGACTCACCGCAAACGTCGACGACGACGACGACGTGCAAGTGCAATGTACTCACAGAGGACGCCGCCGGTTGCAGGGCGACGATTCGTTTGTTGAGCCTCTGGCTTAGAGTTGGGAATTTGGAACAATTTCGCTATCATTCAGCAGATAGTGTTGTTTCGAATTTTGAACAGTTTATTTCGAAACAATACATCGTCTAACAAATTTACTTTTTTATGATGAACCACGTGCTGACACAGTCAATCTCTTTAGAAGCTGGTTTTGATCGCTGCAACATCACATTCGAACCGACCTTTATCCAGTTGGATAACAAACAACATGTGTTTTTTGTATCAATCTAACCTACTTGTGGTGTGTGTCGGTGCTAAATGATGTCACATTTTTTCTCAATTATTCATCTCACGTGGGGATAAAAACGAAAACGCTCCGCGTTTATGTGCGAGAACGTACCAACGACCCCTTCGGACCGATCGACTTCTTCGGTCGGTCCCGTGCGCAGGATTCCGAGCACGATCGCTGGTGCTTAGAAAAGGTGTTTCGCTCGAATCCTCCCGGTGCTGTTGCTACGCGGGCCCATTTAGCATTTCTCGAGCACAAATTGAAGAAAAAGACAGCATATGAGTAACACAAAAATAACATCCCCAACAGCCGGCGGGCAGATATTGATTCTTCTCGTCCCTGCTTGCTCACGGGCGGGCCCGGTTGTGGTAACGAGCGAAGCATCCGAAACAGAAGATGCAACACCACACGGGGAACCGGTTTAGCTGACCGTCGTGTGGTACGCTCGGAATTCCTTCTTTTCCCATGCTGCAGCAGCAGCAGCAGCCGCCGCCGTCACCGCCGTCGTAGAGTGTCTGTGAATTGAACCGCCCTGTGTAGCACTCTCCACCGAACGCGGGCAGGATCGCGCTGGGGACCGACGAGCGCACCGCGTAAAAGGATAAAATCTCGGTCCCATGAATGGGGCCCTCGCTCGTGGGAGTGCAATGGCACTTGGTTCGCAGGGCATCGGCAGCATCGGAGACAAAGACGCACTAATAAGACGGCCACGATGACGACAACGACGATCCTTGCTGATCGTGATCGTGTCCGAACGTGGAGACACACATCTTGGGGATATCGCAGCACACCGCTACGGCACCGAAGGCGGAAACCACCGGGGCAACGTGGTGTGGTGGGTCTGGTTCCATGTTTTCTTCGCTCTCTTCGCTTCGGCATCGGTTCAAGTTCGAATTGCACCACTCCAATCGGCAGCGGGAATGGTGCACACACTGGTTTGCCGGTGCGGGCTTTGAACCTCGGCGTCTTCGGAACGAGAAATCCAAGGCTGACTGACCGATCCTGCGCTTGACCTTCTGCGGCGAAAAGGATCATCCTCCACACCGACGAAAGTCTCTTTGTTCAGCTTTACCTGCTGCAGCAGATTAACAACCCGAGCAATCTATTCCGTCCTGTTGCCCCGGCGCTGGAAGACATTGGAACGATTTCGTTCTGGAATCGTTATTAAACCATCGCGTACCCTTTGGGCGATGAGTGTTCAATGCATCGATCCGTTCCGAGGCATATCATGTTCCAGCAGAGGCATGGAAAAGGTAACTTTTCATCCGTCGCTAAACTAAACCACGCTACACGACTACAGTACCGTCGTGGATCGGCAAACCCATCAAGGGGTAGTAAAAATTGGAAAGAAATCTTTTAATTTGATTGAATTGTGTCGTTTTGTAGGCAGGCAACACCCAGCCAGTACCACTCACTGCCAGATAAGTGGACGATGAAACGGTTGTTTGACCCGTCACTCTTTGATAATGTTTGCTGATAACGATCGTGTTTTCCGTCTGTTGAAATTTATCGTGGTTCTAGCTATTTTCATTTTTGTGTAACCGATGTTGTCGAGTATGTCATTGGGAAAGCGGAAAGAATCTTAAGAAGGTATGAGATTCAATGTGCCTATTGGATAGGAATGTTTGTAGACACTTTCACATCTTCGCTCATTCTTGCGAGTTTCTTCAGAAATGGTGTATTTTTACGGGCATATTTAGAAAGGTTTTTAAACCAAATGTTTTTTGTGCGAATAGATAAAATAAGTAAAAAAGGTATATTGACACTAAATAAATGATCATACCTAGAAATGGCAAAACGACGAAGAAAAAACAGTTTAGGTTGAACATTTAATCCTTTTTATTATGTCTCATAACTTTATGATTATATCTCCTGATCTTTATGATTCTCTTCTTTGAGCTTTGAAGGGTAATCTTTCATAAGTGGTGTTACTACAAAAAAAAAACAATCTATGTATTTTATTATTTAATGTATTTTTCAATGCAATTATGCAACATGCTTTTATTACTCCTTATGTGCAAATACAGGAATTGGGAAAAGGATACAAATTGTTCAAAGGATCTAACAAGACTGAATTCCATTATTATTATGGATCCATTAGGACAAACTTTTCATTAAGTTGGTAAATCTGTTACTATTGTCCGTGTCCAATGAATCTGAAATCAAATCTAAAAACACATATGATAAATATAATTTTTACATTACAGAGATCTAAAAAATTGTATGCAAGGTAATCAAAATAACAGCTTCTAGGAATCAACTGACACCCAGAATAGCTCCTGATATGATCGAATTAACCGTCAAACGTTCACCAATTGGCGTTAAAATATTAACTCCTTACACTCTTTACAGAGTTTTAGTTTCAGGCTGTACACACAGTTCGATGTAGTGATCGTGCAAGATTTTCAATTGATTTGTTTCAAGGATAAACGATTTACCATGTACACATTCGTTTCCTCGTGTAACAAAACAGCAAAGCAATAGCCTCAGTTAAAGTTCAAATTATTGCACAATTTTTTATTTATATTTATTTTTATTATTTTTTTATTTTTATATTTTTATTTTATACCAACTGTTCATATACATTGCAGAACCGACTTCAATTTCAGCCCGACTAGTTCAGTACAGTTCAAACATCTCCATAAACAATTTGTAAATAACAATCGGAAACATTTGCAGAAACAGTGCCAGAATAACCGTTACACAGTTTTCTCGTCATGCTTTATGCAGCAGGCTATAGCAAGCTATAGCAGCTTTCGAAGCCCGAACCATTCTACGGAAACACATCACAGGATCACATCCAGAGTATGGTGATGGCCTTTCGGTGGGTCATCCTTTAACTGTAAAGCAACATGTGTGTGCTGAAACCAACGTTAACGTTTTTTCCCCACTCATCATCATCCTTTCGCCGTGGTGAGGTAAATATCTCGTTCGGTATCCTACCTTTCGGTTCGGTGGTCGCTACCCCGGAACCGACGTACCTGTATCAACCCCGATTCCCCCAGATACCAGCAGGAGCCAATGGAACCATCGGAGAGTGTAGTTTTAAATTTTAAATAATACATTTTTACGTGCCTCCGCACACAACACCTATGGTCGTGGTTTCCCTGTTCATGGCCCGGGTTTGCTGGGTGGTGGTAATAAGGCGCAGGCCAGAAGCAGTCAGTAAAACACAGGAAATATGATCCTTTTCATCGCTCGACCGAAGCGGTAAACTGTCAACTCATGGCCTTTCTCGTGTGTGGGGAGTGAAGAGTGAGTGAGTGAGTGAGTGAGGGAAGACAAAAATAAAAATGGAAACCCGTAGCGTTTCGTCGCACGGTTTTTGATCACCTTATCGCTGTATTTCGTCCTTTTGCTTAAGCGTGAAACATGGCACACAGGACCCCGACCCGAACCTCTTGATCCTTTGGCAGACTCACAACAGGAGCAATAGAAACAGCGCAAAAAAAACCGACCACTTCGAAAAGGTATTTTGAACCGAACCTAACGACGAAGCGCTGTCGCTTTACCTGAGCCGGCAGTATATACCGATTTCTGGGTGGTCATAAATTTCCGGAGCCCTAATTAGACCAATAAATCGCTCGCTAGTGGCCTGTGAATTGGTAATGTATTGTTCGGCCTTTGTCGGCTTTTGGCGTCGAACGGTGTGACAGGTTTTCCCGGCAGTTTTAGCTAAAGAGCAACGCTTGTCAAAGCACATTGCAGTCCGTGAAATTGGGCATTCACCAGAGCATTCAAATTTTAGTACCACTAATGGGTAATTATAAAAATCCTGTCCAAAACCTCCGGTGCGCGCATTTTGTAATTTCTCGGAAACCGTTTCGGTGTGTGGAAATGCTAAAACTTGTTGCGATCGCTACACACGGATCGGATCGAAATTGCACGATGTTGATCTTCCAATTCGGCCGCACCGTACGCTTTGCAGATGGTGCGTTTTTGTTTCACTTTGTTCCAAACTCCCTGTGCTCGGTTCCTTTCCTGCGATTCGGCTTCCGCTACGAGTCGTCTGCTGCAACAAAGCGATCGTGCGATGCATTCCGGGCAGCGCCTTGGGCTGCATGTGAGATCGTTAAAATGGAACTTTGTTCGCCAAGTTTTTGTGTGCTGTGTTTAAGGCTTTGCGTTTGAAAATTAACCAAATCTCCTCGCGCGGGCGCGCGCGCGCGCCGCAAACTGACGGGGTTTTGCTGCTGGTGGCTCTAAACGCGCGCCCATGTGTTGGTTGGTTTGCACATCGTAGCCGTAACGACCGTGTGGCTACACGATCGATCGAGCCACACCAGATCAGGAGAGCATAAGCATAGAGGAGAATGGGAGCCCTGGAAGCAACGAACTCTTCGTTCGTTCCCGGAGGCAGATGGTTCTCATTTTACGATTTTTTGGATATTGCCGGATTGCAGACGGGGTTCGGTCGTCGGTCCTTTCCGAAAATAAATGAACCACTATAACGATGTGGTGTGGCGATGGTGGTAGTATCATTTAATGTTTTGGCTTTTGAGCGTTTTTTCGTTTCGTTTTCGTTGTTGTTTTACCGCTGTTTTACCCGTGTCCAGCATTATTATTTTTTCCCTCGGGTTGTCTGCCTTTTACTTGCTTAGGTCCAGGGATTCAAGCTCGCACAGTTCCTGGAAGTAATATTTGCACTGGCTCTCTTGCCTGTCAAAATAACAACGGCCAATAGGCAGAGGCAGGGATATAGCTAAAACACAACACCGAAAACATCCTAAATTTCCGTCTCCATCGAGCAGCGGCAGCGGCCAAGACCCGGGCGGGCACCATGTTTCGGGCATTCTGCACCACCGGGCTTAGGTTTCAAGTTCCAAAACGGTTTTTGTTTTCCTTTCGGTTCGGGGTTTCTCAATCCACCATCGAACAAGGATACGGCTTCATTGGTTCGCCCAATGCACTCGTGAGACGATCGATTCCGTTTTGTGCGGTGGTTCGCCCTGAATGGTTGGCTTCGCGTTAAGAGCGGTGCGATTGATTGATACACGTCCTCTGGCCCCGGCGAGCTGCTCATCTTCCAAGATGCGACCCGTTTCGTGGTCGTAAAATGTACCTGTCCGTTTCACCTTGCACCGGAGGATTGTTACCGGCTGAGAAGGGTTCCTAATCCTTGGACCACGTGTGTTGCCAACGGATTTTCGATCATTTCGGTTCTTCTACTGGTGCACTGCAAACGAGAATGGGTTCTGGTTCTTCTACTGCAGTATTCGTTGACTGGAGAGTGTTTCTTCCTGTCTGTAAAATACGTCATCAATTTTGCATAATGTATGCTATCGATCAGTCGTCGTTATAACTGGGAAATGAAAAGAAACAACAAATAAGCCAAATACACCCGAATCAAATCACTGTTACCAAAACCTCGCACCGGAAATCACGCTGCGCTACTCCATTTTGAATTCATCGCTACATCGATGCTCTCCGCGTGTACCCGCTGCCGAGCGCGCCGGCTAGGGGAAATAAATAATACAGGAGAAGTAAAATCCAAAAATAATACTGTTGGCGCACACCCCGGGCATGGCATTCCAGCTTCCACGCCGCGTTGATGAAAATTCAGGGACATTAAATGTTTCGCGCCGCGAACCGGGAGTTATATTCGGAACGGTCGGGTGTGCCGGGGCGGCGGTCCTTTTTTTTCGTCCTTTTTATGCGTAGACCACGCACACACGCACAGGACACGCACCGTCCCTCGTGTATGCGAGAAGGAGAAACCACGCACGTCGAATGTGCAAAACAGACGGCATTCGAAACTGAAAGGAGGGTCCATAATCGGTTCCGGGGAGATCGGTTTCTAGCGCTCCGCATACGCGATAAGGTTTGATTGATAAGTGTTTGGTGTCACGAGAACAAAAAAAAAAAATCACCCAGGGTATGGAGCGCACTTTCAATGGAAATCTTTGTCTTCGCCGGCACAATAAAAGGATTAACGAGGATTATTGCTTAGAGTGTGGAAAATGGTGTTCGCTTTGTGTAACGTAGCGAAAGTAAGCGCCGATGCTGTGGTAGCAAGGAAATACTAGCAGTGAATTGTAGTAGGTTTCAGGATAATCGTTTACGTTTGAGCGTGATTTTTATTTAAAAAAAGCCCGAGAGACGTTAAAGCTGTTTATTTCATGGGTATAAGACCTAATCTAAAAAGAACCATCTGCAGAATCAACTGGTTTAAAAAATTGCATTCCAAAAAGGGTATCATAAAGTAAAGGGGCGATATTATCTAAATATGTAACCCATTTTCAAAACATTTTTATTCAATTTGTTTCTTACATCGGAATTGTTAACGTTGTTGACGATGTACGATCGCATTTTTGGTGGTCTAGAAACTTGTAGCAGATAAAGCATATTATCTAATGCTTTATCTTTTTGTGCGATTAAAACAGAAATGTGCTTGTAGAAACTTTTCTACATAATATTTTGCCTCTCTCGTAAATCTCATATATTACTAAAAATTTCCCATGCTCTTGTGTTTAAAATATTACCCAATTTGTTCTGTTTTTACTCGGGAAAAAATGCACGAATAACGTTCAGGTTTCAAAAAATGATTCAAATGCACAGCACAGAAGAAAAGATCAGTCTCTCACTAACATTCAAAATCGATGATATCAATGTTGTCCAGAAAACCCATCGCGAAGACCGACCAGGACAAAGATTGATGAGCGAATTTGATTGAAACAAATTTTATGGAAGCGAGTGCAACGATTGATCCGCCGTGCTCTAGCGCGAACCAAACTTATCAATCCACATGGTGCGTCGAAAGCGCACCCCTTTTCCGAAAGAGGTGACCGATCATTATGCTGTGTTACCGTGGTGTTGCACCCTCTAGATTCCCTTTCCGATTGCGCAAGAACTAGAACGGTTGGTAGGGAAGTGGCGGAAAAGCGGGCCGTTTGTCGCCGCACGCAGCATAAAAGCGAATGCAAACGGCAGATGTGCACTTGAGCCCACTGGAGGAGCAGTCAGGCAGGAGGCCGCAAGCATAAAAGCCAACAATTCGAGTGGAAACAGCAGCAGCAGCAGCAGCAGCAGCAGCAGCAGTAGCAGCAGCAGCAGCAGCAGCAGCATGGATGCAGACAACGAAATGCTCGCATTTGTCGTTGTTTGTTGTGTTGTCGTCGTCGTTTGATCGGCTACGGCGCACCCATACAACGATGGTTTGTTGTCCCCTCCGTTGGGTTACCGTGTTTTCCCGCGTCTGTCTCTGTGTGCATGTGTGTGCAGATAGGTTTTTTTCTGTTCTTTTCTTATGGGCGCCTGTTAATTCTGGCCCCTAAACCAGGAGCGATGGTTGAGGGTCGTCGTCATATGCTCGTACACACATATGCGTCCCCCGGCACCGGTCCGGCAGCAGAAGCGGAACGAGGCGCGCGCACGTACGCTCACGTTCTAGCTATGGAGACGCCGCACATTTATGCGTTAGAGAGTTTATGCGGCGGAGAGGAGGACTACCATCAATCATACGCGCGTTTTGCGTTCGCCTGCACAACGCCGCCGATAATGTGAAACATCATGCAAAAATGGAACGCCAAATAGCAGCCCTGATGCTGATGTTGTGGGGTTGCTCCTGCCATCACAAAATGCTATCAGATATCGGCTGCCTGCAGCGGTGGACGGTGGTGGAAAGAGAGCACTCGCCCAACGCTGTCGGATTTACGTGGTGCTAATCGATTGGTGCTAATTTTTTGTTCCATTTCTAGCATCCATCCGTCCGTATTACCCTTCCCAATAGTGCACAGCGGGAGAAGGATCTTGTACAGGATCGGTACAAAGTGATCTTCTTGTAATCGGGCTGCGGGATCCAATCCGCACATGGGGCAAGCAGCTGAGTGGATGAAAATAATTAAGCAACAAAAGAAAATGAAAAACGCAATGATATTAAAGAATATTAAACCAAAAAAAAAAACTATTCATCAGCGTTCTGTCGAAGAAATGTTCTCGAAATGTAATTACCTGTTTCTTGCCCATTTAATGACACCTCCGGGCCAACCCCAGGAGAATGTATGAATGCAAATGATGCAATTAGCCACTTTTTCTTTCAACACCGTAACCCCAGCCAAACCCATTCTTATGCGTACGATTGAGAGCACTCAGCATATTTTCTTCTAGCCCAAATGAATTAATGGGATAATTTAAATTCTAACGTATTGACGCCTGACGGCACCGTTTTCGTGGCCGGGGGAGGGAGGCGTGTGACGTGAATTTTGGAGAATAATATGCGCAGCGGTTACATTCCGAAAAGTTCATTGTCTCTCCTCCAGGTGGAGAACAATTTCGCTTATCCTTTCGCTACCCTCATTCATGTGTGTGTCTGTGTTATGTTTTTTTTTGTTTTTGCTTGTCTTTATTCTCAGTTCAGGCCGTGGCCGTAAGTTTTTTTTTTGCTACCACTCTTCTCCTCGAGAAGGCTCCATCGTGCAGAGCCCAACGTCTCTCGCATTTCGCTGTGCGCTGCTTACCGTATGACCAGCCTCAGCCGGTCAGTTGTTTTTCTATTGACGCCGGGTTTTGCTTGCGGTTCGATGTGCTACCACATTTCCATTCGTGTGTTGGTGCGCTAACAGGAGGTGACTGTTTGGTTTCGTCTGTGCCCGGCTTATCCGCGGACGTTTGCTTCTCTGGTCTGGTTTTGCCATAGTGCATGGATTGATCAGTAACTGGAACGTGTTCTGTACATTCCATCGCACAGTTTCAGAACACGATCTGTAGTGTTGTTTGGACCTTTGTACGTGAATCATCATATTACCGAACTGATGCCGATAATGTTATCCTGTATGTGGCTCCATTCCGGAGGATTATCAATCCGTACGATTCCCACCTTGATGCTGTGGCAGTACGTGGTGTTGTTTTGGAATCGGCGAGAACAGCAACCACGAACCAACGACCGCAGCGAAGAGCGTAAAATTAAGAATGAGTTGCGATGAGTGGAGGCCGCCGAAGACGTTTCCCGGGTGGTGGCACCAGAAGTGGCAAGTGCGCAAGAATAGACCCTGGACAAGGGACGCTCCGGCCGGCCGGCCGGCCGGCTGGCTCGGTTGCGACGTGATGATGGTGGGAGTCTTTTTTATCTTTCTACGGGGAAAAGGAAGAACTGGAAGATCGATGAGCTTTCCCAGGGTCAAGAGTCGGCGTTTGGCACGAGAAGTTGGCACGATGGAATGTTTTCATTGCGTCAAAATGGATTTCACACAGACACACCTCGCGATGCGGTCCCGTCCCTGTGTGTTCTTGTACGGGGAACGAGCGTGGAATTCATTTTGCGGAAGTCATTCGAAATTTAATCTCATTTTCGAATTCCATTTTGAGGCGCGAATGCAGGCGGGTACTGTCAAAACACAGTTTGCTGTTATCAATGTTGCTCCATTCTTACCGAAGAGAAGTATTTATTGGGAAGAGCTTTGTTTGTGGTACAGTAAGAAATACATAAGGTTAATATATTTACCAACTTCAACCTGCAAACTATTAGATTAATGAAAGTTGCAGTTAATTATTTCAATGTTTAATCATTACTTTGCAACGAAGTGAAAACTTATGAATTCCAAAACAAACTTAACTTACTTATTTTACAACTGCTCAACGCGATGAAAGGGAAAATGGACACGAACAGAAATAAATTATTTTGTGGAGGAGGTAACTGATGGTAAGCGGAAAGAATAGAGCAATGCTTTCAAGAGTAATGTTTCTATAAAACCCTTACTGCAATAGCGATAGTAGCAATAGCGATAGTAGCTTCGGTGGCTTGCAGATTTACGCAATCTGGTGCTCAGAAACTCAATTTTATCGCAAAATTGGTTATATAAGTTAAATTTATTACTTTAACACTTCATCTAGATGCAATCTAAATTAACAATGATAAAATCCGGTCAAGCCTTTTGCTTAGTTTTATCAAAGCAATTGAAAGTTTTTATAGAACAACTAAACTCTTGTTCTGATAAATCTGCACCAAATACCCAAATAATCTTTGTCTACTTTGATTAACGTCATCGCTTGGAGTGTGGAGTGTAACTAAACATGTTTTAGCTTTTAATCACGTTTTCATTAATTTTGAAACCATTTCTATTTTACCTGCAAGACAACGAATGTATCGTTTGGAGAATTCTTTCACAACCGGTCCATTGCTTTTTTACATTTTATCGTTTAAAAGAATTTTAACAGATCTGAATTATTAGAGAACGGTGCAGTTTTGTGCTTCAGCACAATGTTTCTAACAACGAACTTCATACCATTTTGTGCGAAACCCGGCAAAATTGCACCCGTCTGGGAGCATCGGTGCCCGTGTGCGCAGCCGAGCCAAAAGGATGTGTTGGTGTGTTGGTTTATGTGCTGCGCTCTGCTGTCTGCTCTGCTGTGTCTACGTGCTGCTTCCCTGCCGCGGCCCCAACGTTGTCGTCCATAGGTGGCTGGTTGTTTGTGGGACTGTTTTCGCGGCAATCGAGCCCTCATCGTGCCATGCCGGCCGGTCTGCCGGATCGCTTTTGTTGTCTGCAGCGGAAGTCGCGCATGCAGACCTGGTGGAGAGCAAACAAAAAAGGTTCAAAATTCGCGCATTAACTCGCGGTTTCGTGAATAATGAGCGACAGGCAGGCGATGGAGGTGCAGAATAAAATGTGGAGTTTTTTTTATTTTATTATTTGCTACAGTTGTTAAAATGTTCATAATTATTAGTGGTGTTGCAAATTTGAAAAAGTAGCAATTTTATAACCACTCGACTGCATTCAAAAGATAGACTTTAAATTGGTGTCTCACACCCGAACTCACACTCACACATGTGAACATGTCGAAAGAACAATAAAACTACTTTTATCGCCTACAAACTGCCAAATACTGTGACCGACTATCTTCAATGCCATCGATGTACGGTTCTCTCCAATGGCTCTCCATCCGAGGGCGTGGTGTCTGATACATCCCCGAAAGTGTCGGAACACTGCTGTCGTCGTCTCGCACACCGGTGACTCACTGCATTTGTCTGACCCCGGGATTTGATGATGGTTTTTTGGGGGTGTACGGAGCAACCAAGCCCGGAAACCGGAGAGACCATGTGGTCGCCATGCTCGCAGCATCTGTGACAAAAACACACAAACTTACACACACATACACACCGCTGCACACGGGGTGCCGGGCGTGGATGAACAAAGAACACGAATCGGCTGGATGCTGCTGGAACCGATCCATCCCATCGCGAGATGTCCCCGTGGTGTGTATGTGTGTGTGTGTGTATGCACGGAGGGGTTATTCATCTCTGAATGAACTTTTTTCGTTGTGGGATGAGTTGATGCTCGGGAGGCAATCAGAGGACCTCTTCCCAGCCAACCAGCCAGCCAACCAGTAAGCCAGACGACGACAACGGCGGATGGATTTTTGGCGATACGGCAAGAATGTGGTGTGTGTGGATGTAGTGACACCGGGGGAGGTGTTTTATTTGCTGGTGCTGCTACCATGCGAAGCGGACCACGGGACGGATGGTTGGAATGGCCAGAATGTTGTTCCAGACGGTGCAGAACGCAGCAGCACCGGCGCGGCCAGACGATAACAAATTTACATCGCATCGATCGATCGATGAAAGAGTTATGTTGCTGTGGACGGGTATTTTTGCAGCAATGTTGACGTTCTTTTGCAGCATCCGCCTTTTTCCAAATGTTTGCAAACATAACTGTGCTTTATTATTGAGCATTTCGCTCATTGTAGCTTCAGTCGTTGATGCATAGTTCTTTGCGCCAGTTCACATTAGTCATCTGGCACATATGGTGAGCGCCTGCCGGAGGTTTGATCGTGCTGAAAATGGGTTTTAATGTTGTCGCTTCCGTTTTTTTCTTTGGCGAGCGAAACCAAGAATGTGTTAGCGTTACCACGAACCGCACTGACGTATGAGTGAATTATTTCTATCCCATTCGCCGTGTGTATCCTGCCCGGGACAAAGTGAGTGACGATGTGCATTAATTTTTTCCCCCATTTTGCTGAAAGATCGTACCATGTTTTCCTACTCCCGGGCCCTAGGTGCGACCAGCGATGCCGTTCCGTCCCGTTTCTACCGCATCAATGCAACCCAGACGTAAACAAAAATACATGAAAACATGTTGTCGTCCCCTCCTTGGCGACGCCATAGCAACGGGCCCGGGTCTAGATTTTTCCATTGCGTTCGGCTCCTAATTTCGTCCCCCGGCAGTAGCAGCAACAGCATCGCTGCACCACATAATAGGTAGGAAAATGGAAAATGAAACCCGGGACCTAACCTTCAACCGGAGCGGCTGGCGTTTTGTGCAACCCTGGGTGGTGCCAAACAGGAGCACGGGCGTACACATACACACTCAAACAAGCACGAGATGCAATTGGAAGTTGTGTGATTGTTTTAGTACGCACCGATGTGCCGTGACTCTGTACACCCGGCGAAAGAAGGGTAGTTGTTAGTTTCGCTTGCAGTTGGGACAAGAAATTCTTCACTGCTCTGTGCTGCTTCTGTGTGTGCTGATCAAATTCACATTTACACACACACATACATGCATACAAACAGTATGATCCTTGCTCGTTTGACGGTTATTTAAACGACGTAAACACACACACAAACACACGCACAATGGAAGTGCGAGAGAGAAATGAAAGATTTGTTTGGCAGAAGAGACAAAACAAGCAATGAAAAAAAAAAATGAAATGAATGAAAAAATGAATGAATGAAAAAAAAACATCGATTAAACAATTATGCATCGTCTCGGGGTGTTTTATTGTATCGTAGAAAGAGTTTCGAAAAGCGGAAAGAACACCGGATGCAGTTCGAATATAGAGAAACTGGTTCGGTCGGTTGGTCGATGTGGAACGCGCGGCGTTCGCGGCAAAGCAGGCGGTGAATTTTTGAAAACATTGATGGAAAGCAAAAGGAAATAGAATCCAAGCGCCTAGGTTGCTTCGATCTACAAACACATATAGGGATGATAAATTTCTACCTTCACATACACACACGTCGAAAGACGTACTACACCCGCACCCCTGTAGAACGAATGGTTTGAAAACGTTTAAATTTTGTAGCGAGAGAGAAAGAGAAGGAACAGAAACGAAGAGGGAAAGGTGTAAGAATAAAGAAAAAGAAATAAACCGATGTGAAGAAGATAGAGGTACGGAAGAAAATTATAAAAAGAAGAAGAAGAAGAAGACGAAAAATAAACGCATAGAACAGAGGAAAGGGAAATGTTAACGCAACTGGAACGATCATAATACACACGGTAACGAGAGGAAGAATCAAAACACCGAAGAACCGGGCATGAGAAACCCGAAGAAGAAGACCCCGGCGCAGAGGTAAACAAAAGCGAACGAAAACCCTGTGTGCAAGCAAAAGCGAAGCTATGAAACGTCATGGCAGGGAAGGAATGTTTTTCTCCTCCACGTTCGAAGGCGAAAGCAAGCGAAATGACGGCGAAAGAAGGCGAAGGTGAAGCGAAGAGCGCAATAAGAAGCGGCCAGCAGCACACCACCACCACGCAAGTAAGGTAGTACGTACGGGGCGATGGTTTGCTGTGCGCAACGCAATAATCTTATGCACACGATCGCAGGTGCGCGGCGGGAGACGCGCGGCAGCGAAACACAACATAAAGGGGGCGGCACGGGGAATAGAACTTTTCCACCGTGCACGATCTACCCCACACCACCCACGATCACCGTCGCATCCTGTTGGGCACGGTAGATCATGTTGAGTGGTGGAGCAACAACGGCTTTACTAACTGGGAACCGTTTATATGGCGCTTTTACCTGCATGTTGCACTAATTCCTTGGGCACGAACAGCGATGCACCATGTTGACGATTGACGATTATGGTCTTATCGTATCTAGAGCCCATTGAATTGGGTTTGCTTGATTTGCACTCTGAAGATTAGATATTTTATTGCTTCAATAATTGTCACCTTTATCCGAAGTAGTCGCAAAAAAACTGTGCATTACAGAAAACATTACAGACTCTAAACTTAACTAGATGCATTGTCGCTGCCTTACCCTGCCGCTGGTTGCTGAGATGGAAAGTATTCCATCCGGGGTACATGTTGTTGTTTACATCTGGAGGAACTCGTGCTCTTTTTGGTGTTGCTATTTCACTCCCAATCTTCGAAGCATCGCTTCCAAGAACGCTTGCAGCGCAGCCTGGAAGATGTTGCACTAATGCGCGCAAGGGAAATGTTCTATTTTCAACGACTCCAGCGATGCAGTGGGCACATTACACCGTGCCGTTTGTGTGGGTGCAAAGTTTAGCGTTTCGTTGGTTATTTTAATTTGTTCAAAGCAATCCAGTCATTGTTTCTAATTTTGCATAAATATTTGGGATTAGAGAATTGAGGCGATTTATGCATTTTTATTGCCGTGAAATGACTCAGACATCAATGGGGAAACCCCATTACAATGCCAAGTGAAATACCTAAAGCTAACTGCCCGATTCGTCATCGTGATTTTCTTTCATAATATTCAAAATGAGCTTATTAATGAGCAAAATATAAAAGTATGTGTATATTCTGCCTTCTTGTTCAACCCTCCCCTATTAATTAATTTATTTTGTAACGTTTTATTGCATAAAGCGAGTAATTATTCGTTTGAATCTTTCCGATTTAGACTTTCTTTTGAACGGAACTGGCGGATTATAAATAGGCATTTTATTGAATATTTTTAACGCTCCTCTGTTACCGTTCCTCACGAACCTCACTCTACAACTTGGGAAAGGACATTTAAATGTATATCCTAATTTGATTTTCCCGTATGCACACACTTTTCACACAGTGCGATGGCTGCTCTGTACAGCCAAGCCACAGCTAGATGAAAAGGGGACGCTATGATCGATGGGTATTGTTGGAAAAGGAGCGAGTGGATAGCAAATTGTCGCTCTCCTTTCTTCCGCCATCTCTATTTCGCTTGCTCCCTTGAACGCATCCAGGTTCTTGGTCTGCTTCTCCATTCCGTTAATTTCCTGTCTAGCATTTTTTGCCGTTTTTTTACCATATTCTTCATTTTCATTTACCACTGTCAAACAGTTGAAAGTGCTCGGTAGGGTGTATGTTTCTGTAGATGTTTTTAAGTGTGTGTGTGTGTCCTGTGTGTAGTCGTATCCTTACCGAACCCCGATCTTCACATCGTCCTGGCGCGGGTTTTTTCCCCCGTTGCGAAGCCGTTTTGTCGTTCGGCCCGTTTTGAGTCGTTGAGTCCTTCGCACACTGTTTTATATTTCACATCCTGGCTCGCTGGAATTGAAAGCATACATACACATACACACACATACAAGCGCACACGTTGCGTTTAAAGTATGCGTTCGTCGGAGTATCCGGGGCCAGTCTCGGAACGGGGCCATTCTTCCTGTGTTTTTCCTCGCCCTCTGTGCACGCTTTGGATAATGCGATTGGAGGTGTGTGTGTGTGTGTGTTGTGTTTTTCTTCCAATTTCCTCCCGGTTGGCTTTCTCCGTGCGTTGCTGGGTGTTTCAACAGTTTCAACACCCAGTGAAAAGGAGGAGGCTTATGTCCAAGCGTTCCTGTGAGTAGCGTAAATACCGTTCAAATTGGTTTTCAATCCCTGTTTACGCCCCGCAGATGGGAGGCCAGGCTATGGAAGGATCTGTTTTCAAACAAGTATGGGCGTCAATTGACTTACTGCTGAAATCGGAGCAACACGCGGTGATGAGTAGGCTATGAAAATGATGGAAAGTAAAACTTCAGCTAGGGAGAGCAGACGCTTGAGTGAGTGCGAGTGCTAGGATCTGTATCACAAAATGCTTAACGAATACTACTGCATCAGATTGCGAAAGCTCAAACCCAAATTTGCATCGAAACAAAACCCCTAAAAACCATTATCCCATGCACCATTCGCATCGCCGTGGAGTGCTTTTAATAACACGTGAATCGCATTAAAACACGTAAATCTCGTTTGGCTCTTATCACGAGCGAAATTCTAGCCGTATATCCAATATGTCACCTCGGTGCTGCCCCGTGCTTGTTTGGATGATGTGTAGTAGGCAGTAAGCGGCAATGCGGGCAGTGCTGAAAGCTGCCCGTGCCGTACAAACCGACGGTGCTAAAGAACAATTTGCTCGCCTGCTCACACGCGCGCAACTCGTGAACTCTCTGTCAAGTTCTTCTGCCCCCAAGGCGAACTGTTCCGGGTGCCGGGTGCCAGGTTGTGGACGACTGAAGTTCACTGAACCCGAGCCCCGGCCCGAAAGGCGAGCAACAGCAGCATCAGCAGCAGCAGCAGCAGCAACCCGGGCCATGCTGGGGAGGGTTTTCCCTGCAACAAACCACCCTGCACGACGCGCAACGGCGTAGAATGATGCTGCGCCAGGGATATGAAACCTGCAATTGGTGGGTGGAGGGTGGGAAAGAGAGCACGGTGGCGATGCCGATGCCGATGGAGGGCGACGTTTTTGCCATGCGAATTGTTCTTTGTCTGGACGCACCAACACATGCTACACGGGGATCGGTTTCTCTGTCTCTGGCGTTCGCTCCTCTACGGTTCGGTTCGGTTCTCTTCCCCATCGTCGTCGTCGTGGTCTTTCTTCTGCCGTTGTGGGGTTCGATTCGTTTCATCCTCCATCCCACCATTATGCTGCCATTTTGTCTCCTCCCCCTTTTCATCCCCATCCTGCTGCTGCTGCTGCTGCTGCGCCTCCTCCTCCTCAACCGGCAGGCAGCGCCAGCGTCAGCATCCAGCCGCTCTCTTCCTGGAAGAGCGGCGAACGCGCCACGGATGGATCCTGTGGGCATGAACGTTTTTAGAAGTCTCGCCGTGTTTTCGTTCTCCGGCCGGCTTCGGTTTCTGCGGGAGTCGACGCAAAAAAATCAACCATATCGAACACACCACCGCGCAACGTTGTGGTGGGGAGCGAGCGAGCGGAGGAAGAATGTACCAAATGAACGAGTGAACGAGAGAATAAATTGCTGGCTGCCGGGAGGATACTACCCGGCGACGAAAATCGTGATTCTCACAAATGGTGATGGTGGTGGTGTTGGTGGTGATCTGGTCTGCTTGGCAAGGAATGCGTCTTCCCGTGTTCCAGACCTCGAAAAGTCAATATCAACTAGTTGGAACTGGCCAAAACCCCCCTTTCCAGTTAGTTTGACTCATGCGGAAGATCTAGCCCGCGGGTGCATGATGATGATGTTGATGATAGTATGGCCGACACGTTTACTGTCACCCTGATCCTGGTCGCGCTTCAAATTGAATCCTGCACGTGGTGGTCCCATTTGATATCAAGCGAAATCCAAAAAATGCTGATGACGAAAAATTTACCCCTGCTCTCTCTCTCTCTCTCTCTCTCTCTCTCTCTCTCTCTCTCTCTCTCTCTCTCACGCAACGCAGGAAAATGATTCAATTTTTCTTCCGATCGTCCTAGTCGTCCTGTGGACGGTTGCTAAGCGACGGACGAGACAAACCTCCCTCGCGATACACTTTTCGACTTCCCAGGTCTCCTTAGATTAGGACGCTTTCCGGTGACGCTTGTTTTGCTGTGGTAGCATCCGCATCCCAAAGCAGCTTATTTATCCATTTGTCTTAATGAATTAGCTCGCCGTCCGTTTTCGTAGGCAGCCGAGCCCGTGGGTATGTTGTGGTCCGTTCCGTTTCTACCCGGGGTGAAGTTGTTTTGAAAGAGCTTATGGAAATGCTAAGACAGCGACATCATCGTACGTACATTAGCTGCAAATAAGAGTAAAACTCACTCTCTCTTCGGTGTTCGATCAGAATGAAGTCAACAGCGTTACGCCCGTTCGGGATTTGTAACACCACCCACAAACGGAGAGAAGGAGAGAACGCATATCGCAGCAATTCTAGAGAATGGGAAAGCAAATCAGAATTTACGCTTGGCATTACTTATGATGACGACCCACCTTCCTCTCCGCCTTTCCCATCATCGCAAGTTCGCTATTGTTGCCCCAAGGACGTCGTGAATGGACACCCGATGTGTCCATGTGGAGGTTATTACACGGTGTCAATTCGAATCTATTTCCGTTCCGGTGCATTATACAGCGGAACCGGAATTGAATTTTAATCAATAATTACACTAATTGTGCCGGATAACTACGCATTGGCTGTGTGTAATTGCCGGAATACTTTCATTTCGTACAATCGTAAAATTAGATTACTATTAAAAATCTACCAGCAATCATCAATAATCAATTAATGCTACCGTCAGTTCGGAACGCAGTGAAACTTCTTTTACAGCTGCCGAACGACTTTATTTTCGACACCATCGACACGGCAGATGTTGCCATACTTTTTATGCTCAACTGATCAAGCCCACCACCACCATCACCACCGTTCAGCCTCCCGTCCCGCCGGGGGCCAACCATCGATGAGACGTCGGTTTTGGAATGATTTTTTTAAATTTTATTTCTTATTAGCTCCCAGCGTCGCTTGGTGCCTGGGTCCTGATGTTGAATATTTCTTTTCCACGTCCGTGAAATGTACTCCGATCGCTGCGGAACCAGCCAGCTGTCCCTCGAACGACGACTGCTGGATGTTCGCTGACATTATGAAGGATGCTGCCGGTCGCAACGGCAGCTGAAACTTTATCGACAGCCAGCCCAAAGCAGTATGCTCGTGGCGAGAAACGAGCAAACGAGCAGGCGGTGGAAAAGAGGAACGAACATTTTAATGATACCGTTGCCGAAACTACACTCACTCACTTACACACTAGCGCGCGCGTGCACACACGTGCCCGTTGAAGCCTGGCTAGCATGCTCTCGGCTCTCGGCTCAATACGAATAACAACACGTGCCCATGATGGCACCGACAGATGCTGTGGCTCAAGGATGTGTGATAGGATCGGATGGGCCGGGAGCGTAAAGCGAGTGTGCCGACGGTTTCGAAAAGCGAAACTGCTTCATATGGGACGATAAAAACAGATGCCTCCCTGACTCACTTCCTCCTACCCGGGGTGGACACACATCTTCTCATCTTCTGTCGCTTCGTCGCGCATTCGATCGCTGTTATGCTCTGGCGGTGATGTAAGATCGCGCACTATGTGTAATAAACAGTGGCAGTGAGAATTGTTGCGCAAGTACCAACAACGGCGGGGGGGCTGTTCTTTGAAATTTTAAGCTTCTGTCTCTGGCGATACCGTTCAACACACCAGTCGAATACGGCCTGGCAGGTTATTTCAAATAATATGCCCTGCTGATGTTGTACTGTCAAACAAATAGACATTCTGCTGCTCTAATTCGGCAAACCTGTCGCAGGTGAAAAGGCTTATGCCGCTGATTTTGCATAACAATCCTAACAAGAGTTCTTCTTTCTTCGGGTGGAAAACCCGAAAAGCAGCACTAAAAATAAACGCTCCTTGATGAGTAACTGACATTTAATTAATGAAATTGAATTGCTCCAGTGCCGGTGCCGCAAAAACAGATCGTCCTGTGTGTGCACCTTGCTGCATCTTGGTGACGAAAACAATTTAAACTCAGGAATTGCCTGGAATTTCATTACCGTCCATAGCTGTCGGGATTTTTCGCTAACACAAGCAAAAGAAACAAGTTGCAGCCCTTAGGACTCGATTAGTTAGCGTTACATTTTAACTACGCTGTCGAAAAGTAATTGTATTGCAAAAAAGCCACACGACGGCCCGTCTGGAACAGGATGTGCCAGGGATTCAGCGTTGGCGTGACTAATATCTATAAAAGGCGGCAACTTTCGTACACATCCCGGAAATGGAGAAAAGGACGACTAATTGGAATAAAAACTTTGAACCCATAATTTAATCCCGTTTGTTTTGCTTCGCGATGCCTCAGCGAATAACTTTGCAAAGGTTCATGCATTGTAGCATCGAAAATCGTTTGATCGAAAATGCAATCAAAATATGTTGTCTCGATGTTTGTTGCTGCGGACGAGCACTGGCGTCTAACAGAGCACATTTTTTTCATCGCTCTGTGCACGATAGCGGCTTGAGGATGACGACGGAGAACTTGTGGGGGGGGAGGGGGGGGGACATGCAGAGGAAGGGGTTTGATAGCGAAACATACCTCCAAAGACATATGACATTTTCGACGGTTGATACGCGCTATTTAGCGGCACTTTTTTGCGAGTGTTTTGTTAAGATATCGCTGGTGTGCGCCTGAGTGTTTCGTTTTTGTTGTTTTGTGCGATTGTTGAAAGTTTTGACAGTTCGTATGGTCGGGGTAGCCTTGCCACCACAAAGACGAGGCGGTTGCCCCAACAACCGCACGTGGTGGAAGAGATGCCAATATTAGCGAAGGAACAAAAACACACATATGCTAGGTCCCCCTGCCCTTCCCTCCCTTCCGGTAGAAGCGAGTGTGTGGTTGGTTGATCGTAACCGCCGAAAGAAACTTCCCGTCTTTGTGTGTTTTGAATGTTTCGAATGGCAGTGGCAATGGTTTTTAGGGGTAGTTTTACGTTTCATACGCTTTATCCTCCCGGCTGGTGTGTATCGGCATAAAAAGCCGTGTATGGCTACACGCACACACTCACACACGCGTGCAAACGTTTCACCCCTAAAGCGAAGGGTGCAAATTCTACCGGTTCAGGACCATGCTGTAGCTCGGCATTTTCGTAGGGAGAAAATATGTAGGGGATGCAGACAAATACATACACACACACTCGTCCGTTTACCAGATCCTGATCCTGTAGGGTGGGCCTCAGAATTCGTCCCGGAGTTTCTGGTCGGCTTCGGGCGCAGGACGAGGACGCACACATAATCCATTCGAAATGAATAATGTATTCCTCCCTCCTCCTTCGGTTGAAAACGGTTGTGCAAACGATTTGACCGTTGTTGGTAGTTGTTGGTTGTCATGGCGGCTCCGTTGTACGTGTGCGTGTGTTTCTGTGATTTTCATTTTCGCCGGTTTGTTGAATGTTTTTCTTTCGATTTTTCTTTTCCTTCGCTGCCCGGGAGTTGGCCTTCTTGATCCTTGATTTTACGCACCGCCGCCCAGGATTTTGCTTCAGGTGATGATTTTTTCTCTAATACTGCAAAACACATGCACACACACACACAAACATACATTGCGTTTCTCATCCCCCATTCAGTAACCGATTTCGATGCCGCCCAGTGATGCTTATGCTTTTTAACTGTCGGGAAGCCGGCACCGGGGTGGAAGGAGAACGAAAATGAATTGGATTCCCCGGAAACGAATGAATGAAGAATCATCAGGGGGGATTGTCGTCGAATGCATTGAAGCGTGGGTGGGCGACATGGTAGGGGAAAAGGGGCCTTTAAATAATGTTATTATGGAGAAAAATGACGATTGGCTTGTGAAGCGTTTAAATTAGACGATTGATACCTTTACTCCATTGCATGAGTGTAAATAAATGATACAGCGTAGAAGAGTATGTTTAGAAAAAAGAATAAGCATAATAACAAAACTGAAGCAGTTGATGAACTTTTTACCACACATTCTGCAGCAGTTAGTTGAGCCTATGTTTGTTTGGTTGTGCAGCCAAAGAAGAAGATAAAAATGTGTAGAACGGACGAGAGTAGAAGAGAACCAGACGAGTTTTTTTTTTTTGAATTCTTTGTTTAGCCGCGCGTCTGCTGGCAATGTTTTTGAACCCAAGCGTGCGTTGGTGTTGGTAAAGCAAACATACGCATGCAGGATAATACACATACACTCACAAAACTATGCCTGCATACGAGAATGAGAGAGTATCGTACCAGTAGCCCGCATGGCATGCGCTCTCTAAAGCGCAAGAATCGTTTTGGTCAATTCTCGGTTTATTATCGGTCCGTTTTCGGTTCCGCAATTAAGCGAACAATTACAATCGAATATGAATATAACAGGACAAGTAAATAATTTAATGCAATGTTCCACATCGAACTGTTAATGAAAATCAAAGTTATCCCCTATAAGTGGCATAGTTTAAACGTATGACTTCGTCTCGAAAGTATGTTGAATTTAGCATTAAAATATTGTATTGTTTGTTGTTTCAATATTACAATAAGTAATAAATAATCATTTTATATTCTTCATATCTATCCAACATACTGATGCTATTGGGGCATCTACACAGGCAAAATAAATCAACGTACTATCCTGTGCGATTCAAAGGTACGCACTACACTTCGTCCAACAGAGACAGAACGAGTTGGCAGTGTGAGCTCGGAAACAGCTTGTCATACGGGTGGGAGAAATGTGCTGAGATGGAAGGGGATTTCGCTCTTTTCTCTCACGCGCGCGCATCCATCTCTTTTCGGCATCGTTTCACGGCAGCGAGCAAAAGTGGCGTTGCGGCGGGCCCGAAGTTAGTGTTTCGTGTGATTCCGTCGAGCGAGGACTTCGTTTGGTTAGTTAATTTTTGTGTTTGGGAATTATTGAGAATTCTAAGTACTTACTTACAACCCTGTTTTGCCATCACTGTGTGGAACTATCGATTTGATCCGAAGTTTTCCGGTGTCCGGAGGCGCACTGGGTTGAAAAATAGCGATAGTACTATTCGTGAATACGGAGTGCTGAAAGGATACAATTACAGTGACCTTTGTGAGCATAATTCGTTTGCCGAGCAAACAGAGAGTGCAAATTACAACGCGAAAAGGATTTGTGTGCATATCATTCAGTTGCCTGTCCAAGGGAAGGCTTTGTGCCTGTGACCTAGGTTATATTCAACGCCATTTACGTCTGTTCGATACTGAATAATCCTAGTGGACCGAATGGCTAAAATTTAGTTTCACCAAAAGCAGAGTGAATATTTTGTTCTCACCTTTGCTGGGGGCCATATGTTTGTGCACCATTTTTCATTTCTCTTCCTTTATCAACTCATCTACACATACACGCGCTGATAACACACCATCAGGACGAAACAAAGAGACACAATATGTCTCGCAGTCCAGCACCGTGCGACCGACCGGGTGGAGAAAAAAGGAAGCAAAATCTTTCGGTGTGTTTGCGGAATTTGCCGCATTTTTCACCGCGGCGTGGAGACTGTGCTCCGGGAATATCCTTGAAAGAGAGCGCAACAGGAAGCGCGTGAACTAAGTGGAAAAATTCAAGCGCAGTCGCCTGGCTCGGTCGGGGTGACGTGTTGCGTGGGAAATTAGTTAGTTTCCGTGTGGCCTTTTGCCGGAAAATACGCACTTAAATTATAGTTTCCGATTGTTTAACAAGTAAAAAACAGTAGTCTCACGCAGTTCTGTGACGTTTTTGCCCACCAGGACAGAACATCTGCAATCAAAAAGGGTCAAGTGATAGTGGCTGTGTTCCCGGTAATAAAACACTTTGAAAATGAAAGCCGTCGTCTGGATGGACTGTGTATAGTGTTCGTGTGTATGTGCGAGACAAGTTTGGGCTATCGTCAGTCCTTCCGAGGGCGTTAGTGCTAACCTGTAACAAAAAGAAAAGAAATTATTAAATTGCCTTTTCTGTACGTCCAAATACATTCAGCTTCTTTGGACTAGCGTTCAAAGTCGTGTTTTATATTGTCCCGATTGAGGATAGTAAGCTTAATGATGGTGTCTTTGTTTTATTCCAATAGATTATGCATTAGAAAAAGAAAACGACAAACAAAAACGATTTTAGCGATTGCTCTAATAGGGGCAAACTAACAGTGACCGACCGTGTGCAGCAAATTGTGATAAAGTGCTCACTTACCAAGTGCGTGTAGAGGAGTAAGAAGAAGTGTATCGTGAAATAAGAAGTCCTTGGCAAGCAAGCAAGTCAGCGCAGGAAGGAAACGTCTCATTCCGCCTTGCATTTGTGTATGTGCGACTGTGCGTGTGTGTTTTGTGTTTGTGTGTCCATCACTGTGTAAGCGACCGGTATATCGCATTGGTGCTCTATTGGTTTCCTGTTTGCAACAAGGATCTGACCGGTTTTACACATGTCAGAAGCGAGGATTGGTTTTGTTTAAATTCCGTCGTTGGATCCTCGAAAGCGTGCATGTGTGTGTGTGTGTATGGATGGGTCTGTGTACGTTTTATGCGTGGATGTTGATGCGCAATTGTTAATACGGCAGTGAGGAAAGTAAACCACAGCGGAAGAAAGCCCAACACACAATTTTATGCATACTTGATCCGAGATGGATGTGTAAACGCAGCACGAAGAGAGGATACATTCTCGACACGCACGAAGGAAGCACCGACAGCCAGTGCTAGAGCAGAGCAGAGCAGAGCAGTGTGGAAGAAGATTCTTTTCCGTGCAAGCAAAGTGAAAAGAGAAAACAGTGAACGTGTCCCACAAAACGAAAGGAAAGAACCTCGGAAGCGAGCGGAGCGGTGCGTCAACAGAGCACATAGGGAACGGTGAAGAAGCGCCGCTAATGATTGATACAAGATGGCAACTTCACCGACGCCGTCCTTAGACTCGCTACCGGGAGCATCAAATTCGATTGGATCGTTTGGCGAACAGACGGATTACCTGTCGGACTCACCGCTCACCACCCTCAGCGGTGGTTCGGGCACAACCGGATCCTCACCGCCGGCCAGTGACTCTGCGATTTGTGACGATTTTGCGACCTCTTCCAGCCTCGAGTCGGCCCAGTCGAACAACGGCTCGTCCGAGTCGCTGTTTCCTCGCTGCACCGGCTGCAAGAGCAAGCAGTCGGATGCGGTGGCCAAATGTACGGACTGCGATAACTTCCTATGCGCCAACTGTGTCACAGCGCACCAGTTTATGCACTGCTTCGACGGCCACTCGGTGTACCGGATTACAGGTGGAGCCGGTGGAGGCAACACCTTTGGCTCGATCGGTTCGCATGCCGCGGCAACACTAGCGGCCAACACGATCACCACGACCGCACCGACCACACCGACGCTTGGTGGTTTGCTCGGTGGCTGCCTGGACGGACCCGGTCTGCTGTCCGGCAGTATTCTTGGTGGAGGAAACGGAGGTGCCGGCAAGATGCTTCAGATGGGTGGATTCGATTCGAGCCACCCGCGGCTCAGTTCGCTAAATCTGACCATCAAGGACGATGCCAGCAGTCTGGTGAAATCGATCATGAACAACGTGATAACGCCTCCCACGTCGAATGGTGCCGGTGCACCGGGAAGTGGTGCCGGTGGCAACGCGAACAGCAACAGTAGCAGCAACAGCAGCAACAGCAGCACTACTAGCAGCAACGGTGGCGGCAACGGCAATAGTCTGCTGAATCAGGTCAACAGTCAGCTTTCGGCAGTGATGCAGCAGTCCACCGGTCTCGGATCGGATTTGCTGCTCTCGAACGGGCTCGGTGGTGGTGGGCTGGGTGGATTGCTGACCAATGGTAACGGTGGTGGAACAGGCCTCGGTGGAGGTCTGCTGGGTGGAAACAACAAACCCAACTACTTCTGCAAGCGGCATCCGAGCGAGCTGCTGAAGTTCTTCTGCCGCACTTGCAGCGTACCGGTTTGCAAGGATTGCATGATGCTGGAGCATCCGAATGGGTTGCACGACTGCGAGCACAACAGCGACACGACACCGAAGCAGATCGAAAGCTTGCTGCACACCGTGTCGGAGGTTCGCAACAAGGCCCAGGACCTGCGCTCGCTGATCAAGAACGTCGAGCATAGCAGCCAGCGCATTCAGTTACAGTATCACAAGGCGCAGAACGAGATAGAAGACACGCACCAGTTCTACCGGTCGATGGTGGACGAGCGCAAGGCGGAGCTGCAGAAGGAGCTGGAGAACTTCTACAATGCGAAGACTGTGTCGCAGTCGGAGCTGCTGAACCGCAGCCAGGACCAGGTGGACAAGATGCTGCAGAGCTGCGAGTTCGTCGAGCGGCTGACAAAGTGTGCCGGCCCGTCCGAAACGATTATGCTACGCAAGTTCATGGAGAATAAGCTTCTGCTGTTCCCGGCCATCACCCACGATCTGCAAGCATCGTACGAGCTGGAGTTTGTGTCCAACTACCAGGCGATCCAGATCGGTGTCCGCAACACCTACGGCTACATTCGCTCGAATGCCGATTTGACGAGCGCCACTACGAAGCAGCCACCGATCGCGCGTCCCACCTCGACGACCAACGGCAGCTCGCTACTCGGAGGCGGCGGTAATCGCAGCGTCAGCCCATCCAACAGCAGCACCGGCAGCCTGAACTTGATGCCCCACCATCACATGCGCAACGGTGACAGTCTCATGAACGGTGGCGGTGGTCCTCATCTGCTTGATCATCACTCCCACCAACGGCACCAGCAACATCAGCAGCAGCATCAGCAACAACATCAGCAGCGCTCCTTCGGAGGATCGTTGGTGAACGGATCCGGGCATGGAGTTAATGGAAACGGCCTGTCGACGTCACCGCTGGGGGGAAGTGGTATGGTGAACGGTTTGTCGGCTGCGTTTGATACTACGAACCTGATCTCGAAGCGGTTCAATAGTGCCAACAGCTTGGGTCCTTTCGTCGGTGAACCATCCATCGGTCAACCGATCGGAAATGCGTACGAAAAGTGGAGCAACGGAGGTACGTCGGATTTGTTCAACAATCTGTCCGATCAGTACACAATCCCGCTGAATCCGATCGGTGGTGGTGGTGGTGGTGGCGGTGGCGGTGGAGGCAGTGGCGGTGGTGCCGGTGCCGGTGGACAGCAGGACCCATCAGCAACCGCCATGATCGACCTGACGGCGAAGTTGATGTCCAGTTCGATGTTCCCGCCGAAGAGCCAAATCAAGCGGCAGAAGATGATCTACCACTGCAAGTTCGGAGAGTTCGGCGTGATGGAGGGCCAGTTTACGGAACCGAGCGGCGTGGCGGTCAACGCACAGAACGACATCATCGTCGCAGACACGAACAACCATCGGATACAGATTTTCGACAAGGAGGGTCGCTTCAAGTTTCAGTTCGGTGAGTGCGGCAAGCGCGATGGCCAGCTGCTCTATCCGAATCGCGTGGCCGTGGTGCGCACGTCCGGCGACATCATCGTGACGGAGCGTTCGCCGACGCATCAGATTCAGATCTACAACCAGTACGGCCAGTTTGTGCGCAAGTTCGGTGCGAACATCCTGCAGCATCCGCGCGGTGTCACCGTGGACAGCAAGGGACGCATCGTCGTCGTCGAGTGCAAGGTGATGCGCGTCATCATCTTCGATCAGTCGGGCAACGTGCTGCAGAAGTTCGGTTGCAGCAAGCATCTCGAGTTCCCGAACGGTGTCGTTGTCAACGATAAGCAGGAGATCTTCATCAGCGACAATCGGGCACACTGCGTCAAGGTGTTCAACTACGAGGGCCAATTCCTGCGCCAGATTGGGGGTGAAGGTGTCACCAACTATCCCATCGGTGTCGGCATCAACGCCAGCGGCGAGATCCTCATTGCGGACAATCACAACAACTTCAATCTGACCATCTTCACGCAGGATGGGCAGCTGGTGTCGGCTATGGAAAGCAAGGTGAAACACGCTCAATGCTTCGATGTGGCGCTGATGGACGATGGCAGTGTGGTGCTTGCCAGCAAGGACTATCGGCTGTATATCTACCGCTATGTGCAGGTTCCTCCGATTGGCCTGTAAATACACAAGCAGAGTGGAACGCGCACGCACTGTACCGTAAAAGTGTCCCAGCAGCAGCAGCAGCAGCAGCAGTATCAATCGCGCACGGCAAAGCATCAAGGGTGGCCAAATCACGAGCATTGTAAATGTATGTCCCTATGTGTTGTTTTGTACTAGCCGTAAGAAAAAAAGTTTGATATTTAAAGTAAAGCAGTAACACTCCTACACACTACTGACGGTGCCACCCTATGGCGCCTGCTATACCGTCGTCCTGCTCGGGAACTGGTCGTGCAATATCGCTCACCGTGTCTCTCGGCGAAAGGAGTGAAGCTGATGTGAAAAATTTCGCCACACCGTCGTACATGGAACCCAATGAACCGTGTTTTTTCGGACGAACGATAATGTGACAAATGGAACAGCGGCTGCATCTGCCAAGTAATATGCGTGTGCACAACAAAAAATGCTGAGCTTGTGTTTGGTGATACCGGCGTATCAAAGAAAGACACTGGCAGCATCTAAATTCATCTCAACACGAGATGCGTGAGTGGAAATGAAAACGATAGCGAATGGCGAACGGTGGAATACCGTACTACTGTACTGCGGCAGGCGGGAGAGTGCGTGTGGATGGCTGGAATTCATTAGCGTACATGCGTTTAAGGATATGTATATATCCTATATCAAGGTTTATATGTACACTAAAGCATGTATGGATGTAAGGATGTGTGTGCGTGCTTGTGTATTTAGACGCTATCGAGTTCAACGCAATGCTCAGAAGGATATGCATCGAACAATCAGACTTGTACTGAATCAAACAGGTAAGCAGAACGAACCTTTTGAGTTGAGTAGATTTAGAATTGAAAGGATTATGCTAGAGATTTGGTTAAAAGAAAAACGCTGCATGAAAGTGTTACAAGCTTAGAAATAGTGTTTGAAAATTCGAGTAACGTTTATATACGATAGATTTACAAAAGAAGTAACATAACATTGATTTGATTGAGTTGAACCAACGTCATCGGTAATTTTCAAACGATAGATCAGTCAGGATTGCCAGATACACGCCGGTTGCCGCAAAATCATTAACGCATTTCTTCAACTTTCATCTTGTCGACATTTCAGATCTCCAAAACAAAACAGTCAACCGCAAACGAAAAGATTGTTTTAGCATCGTTAATCTTAAGAATCTTTGTGAACTATTGTAAGAGTTAGTTGACGATACTATCGCGGCGCAATTACATGATGATGAAATATTCGATCGCTAATGAGGACGAACGAAGAAAGAGAAGATGCTGAGGAGGAATCTGAAACAGAAGTATAGGCGGGGATGTGTGGTAGTGGTGATGGTCATCATGCGCTTCCTAATTGCAAGATTGTTGTTGACATATCGAATTTAGCACAAAAATTGTGTGCCAGCTGTGCTGCTACTACAACTACTACGAAGAAATAGCACACCACAAACACACAGAACAGACACACGTACCCACAAACCACATACATACCCACCCACCAAACAACGTAAACCTGTGGCCAGCACGATCGGCCGGAAACAGCAAATCTCCAGTAACAACCAACGCGCGGCGTGTCCAGTGCGGGTGCCGCAAACGTAAACTTCGACGAATGGTGTGGTCTTACGGAAGGATCTGCCTGCTACGATACGTTTGGAACAGATGAAGCCGCGGGACACAAGGTATTACGTAGGATCCGGTCAAGTAAGGTGTTTGTTTGTCCTGTTGATGATAAGATCCCACCCAGGTTCATAAGCAGTAGAGAATGTTTTATTTTTAAACTTTGCGATGTATTAACTAAGTTTTTGTTTGTTTTGTAACTATTTTTTATGTTTATTATTATTATTATTATTATTACTACTACTATTACTATTAACCAACGCGACAAAACATACTGTATGGATGATCATTATAAAGTTGTATAAGTTAACAATGTTGCAGGGGTCCCCTTGCAACGACGAAAATAGAACGAAAACAACTAGAAACCCCCAACAGCGTTCTGCATAATAATGCATCGTTCCCTTTGGGATGGCAACCGAGAAGGGATGGTTATCGAAATGTGAGACTGAATGAGTCAAATTTGTGCTGAACGCAAGTTTGGCTACAGTTCCACTAGAGCGTTTAGTCGCACGTAAGCTACTTTCAATTTGACTGAATTGTGCTCCGCGCAGAAGACTATTGTTGAAATGTGTTAGTCCTTGCTTAATATTATACCGTTTTAGACTCTAATTTTTCAATGTTCCGTATACGTGTTCTGTTTACTCTGTAATCTCTGTAAGCGCGTATTTTCGCTCCTCGTAAGAGCGCTTGGGCCAACCTGGTGAGTTGCCTTTCCAAGAGTAGACATTCAATATCCCAATAGACGGGGCACGGATTGCATGCATAGGGCAGCAAGCAGTGTCTCGAGTACAGTGCAAGCGAAACAGATTTTTTAGTTTATCCACTGCAATCAAATGCAGCAGCTGTGGAAAAGAGAGTGATATGTTGACATTTGCCACAACACTGATGATGAAACGGTAAACTCAGCATGCATTCGTTAAGAAAGTTTGTAATAGACAAAGCGTTTTCAGCCTCTTTTCTGATTCATTTTAATCCAGGATACATAAGCCCTGATCGATTTTCGAGGAACGAATTACTTAAACAAAGAAATCGAATGACCAAAATTAAAGCTAGAAGTTATTTCCCTTCTAATAAGAGGATCTTACATCCTTACAACATAAGGCTTTCATTGTCGGTTATCTTTTGGTGGAGCCACTTTTTACGCTTTTAGAGTTTTTTTTTCCAATTATTCATTTAAGAAAAAACATTTGATGATTATCTTCATCCAAGTTGTGACAGAAAAGCTTGACGACGCTTTATCGCTCTCTCATCGGGTGCGGTTGTTCATCTCGCTGTTATAGTTATGTGAGCAAATTACTCATTTAACGGTGTTTATTTCGAACAAAAGTCAACCTCTCGCTAAAATTAATCCGTTCGGATGGGTATAGAACATTAAGTCAACCAACAACCTCCAGGAACGAATCGGAGCTAAATCAATTGGGTTGCATCCGGGGGAAAAAGACCTAGCCCAAACTAGCTGAAAAAAAAAACGGTGGATCAACACGAAAATCTTAACATAGACGTTAGTAGGTATATTTAAAGCGAAATATTTAGATAAATTGTTAACTCAGTTTCTCTCCTTAAGCAAGCCTGCGAAGAAAAACGTATGACTCGTCCGACTTGCGCATCGCAAGCATTTTATCTGTTAAAGAGGGGGCCGGCATTAAGAACAAACGAGAGGAAAAAAAGATACACAGAATCAACGCTTTGTTGGATTTTGTTTGTTATCTTTTCCTAAATGCAACGAACAACAAGTACGCTGAATGTTAATACAGAGTATCAATGACTTTTGTTAACTGATCACTGGTCACAACGAAGGTAATCGTTTAAGATTAAGAAGGACGCGCATTTAATCGCACTTGCACAGGTGATCCGTAACTGGAGCCCAACACTGTGGAAGTAATCGTGCAAATTCCTATTTGTTTGTAGTCTTCATATTTTAGCGCTGTATGTCGCATTGTTTTATCCCATTCTAAGTCTATTATTTATAATGTTTGCTCACCTAGCTCTCTTTGTAATTTTGATAAAATCTGCTTGCGTTTTTTTTTTATTGTAAAAATATTTTTGATACGCTCTCTCTCCCTGTATATTGTGACCTATTCTTCGCATGTACGATTGCGTTTTATACGTTCTTGCAATAGCACAAATTGTATAATGATTTGCTATATGTTGCGCTAAGGGCAAATTATTAACGAAACTTATTTACGAAATGATGTTTAGAAGTGTACCCCGAGCCTGCACGATGGTCGATTCAAACATGCGTTGACAAAGATGGTCATGCAAAACAAAACCCCAGAAACAGAATGCGATAAATTATATTCTTTGTATGCCTAGCCGTTGTTTACGCGTCATCGTTTTAACGAGGTGAGTGGCGCGTAACACCGAAATTCGACCACTCCTCAGATACAGTACAGTATTACTACATGTTTTTTTTTTCTTGTCGTTTCCTGAGTTATGCGTGTAAAAAGTTTTCTGTTGTTTTATTTTTTTATTTGTGTGTAATAGGACAAAGAATAGGACCACATACGCTTGTCGAACGATCGTTTGTTACGTTATTTTTAAAACTCCCATTTCGTGTGCTTAAAGTAAGAGTTCAGTATTTTTTTTATACACACATTACACATCTAGTTATTAGTGTAAGATGTTCCAGAACCCCACATCCCGTGACCGTGTTTTCTATTCTTATGCTTATTATTATTGTAAATTTGTGCGCTCTGAATATGAGCCTCGAAATGCTGTTTGTAATTTGTCTCTCTTTTTCTCTATTTCTCTGTCGTAGAGCCGTAGAGTAATGGTACTAGTTTTACATAGCATTTCAAGTGTATTATTTTTTAACGAACCAGACGTCTACTTACTGCATTTAAAACGAAATGGATCGATACAGTACGTATCGGTGCATTTCCTTTTTTAAGCCCCATAGTATTAGTTGTATTACCCAAGTTTGTTGGTTATGTTGATCTTTGTGTTGTTAAATTATAATGCTTAAGTTTTTGAGTTTGATGAGTTTGCTTAATTAGTGTGCAAGATCGAACAATCGGCCCCTTACAATCGATCAAACATGTTCGGCTCTCGACAAAAGTGCGGCAGCATATGTGCGCTTATTCAAACAGCAACTAGATTACGCTTGCCAGAACAATAGTAAAAACAGTTTCACCAAACAAAATTAACCACAGCGCCAGTTAGTAGTGCCGCCAGGAGGAGCCCAAACCTTTCATTTGTAGCCATTTACTCCGCGCACGTATCAGGGTGCAATTGACTGAAAATTATACATTAATGGAATACTGCAGACATGAAAAAAAGTCCGTGGGCACGGAGCGTCGAGCGAATGTTTCGAATTTGTTTCGTTATTTCTTTTACTACTCGCATCTCGCAATGAAGTTCATAAATACACCTCATAAACACCACTCACACAGGGCAAGCGAAACAAGCTACTGTTAGGAAGTTATAACGATTATTATTATTTTTTTAAGTATATCTTTTTGATGATTTATAAAGGTAATTTAAAAACGTAAATAAAAGTGTTGTTTAGTGAAATTTCTACATTTGTTTGTTTTTATTTTTTTCACTTTTTTCACTCCACTATCTACTCGCTCGCTATATGTTTCTCTAACAATTCAACACATCTGCTAACACGCACTCAAATAATATCTAATTCAACTACTAACCTGTGACCTTTTCTAACTCATCCTCAAAAACTTGTTCCCGTTCCGGGAAGGATTGATGCTAACTATGTTTTAGTGTGATATTGAGAACAAATATTATGTCATTTCTTCTTCCGCGGGTCTGCGCAAATCTGCATTCCATAAAGATCAATACGTTACCAACGATGAAGGTTGTCGGGCTTGCATTGCATTAGTTTTGCGTATTGTGCATTTTTTATCTTTTTTTTTGTTTTATTAAACGGTTGTATTAGCTTCATGCATGTTTGTGTGCCATTTTGTATTTTGAGTTCTAGTATACATGAGCTCTCAGAATGGGATTAGGCAATGCGACATTCCAACCATCCCTTCATCAGTGAGAAGCACGACACGTTAAAGACCTGTGTATGTACTGCATAAGGAAAAGATGGCAATGTAAAATGCAATGAGCGGCGGAAGAAGGTATCCCGCGAGTAGCAAACCGAAACCAATACGACTGCTGTACTCTGATGATGATCGTCTTCAGTGATACCTAGCTAGCGTATGTGGTAAAAGGACGTTCACGGCGCGTCTTGTCGGTGGGAGCGCTAAATCGGATAGTATTATAACATTCTTTACTGGTCATATTTATTCTACACGTAATTGTATCGCGCTGTGCTTGCCTCTTATTAATGTTTATCGTACAATAAAACTAATTTGTTTCATTACGCTATTTTCGCTGAAAGTTTTAGATTGAATTTTCCATTATCTCCTAGAGACATATGATCTAACCATGCATATATATATATATACATGTAGAAGCAAATGCTTTCGCGCTCTGCTATGTTTATGGAATAACTTACCGCTAACGGGATCATTTTAATCGCATGGCAAAAAAGACATTAAAAAAACACAAGTAAAACGAAGGGATGCAAATACTCTACTATAAGACTGTCATTCTTTGTATGTTTGAAGAATTTAGCTATTAGAATTGTAACGAGTTGGGAACTAACTTATTTTTGGGTGGGATAAATCGAATTCTTGTTCTTCGGGAAATGATAAACATCGCTGCATTGATGGAATGAGGTGTAAAGTGCGCTGTTTCCGAAATGAAATATTTTGGACGAATATACACTTGCTAACATAGGAAAGAATGTAAAAAAGTACATAGCACACAGCCACACAAACACACAAGTATGAATATTTAAAGATTGTGTGAAATTATCTTGCCATTTTGGGGGGAATGCGTGAAAGAAAACATGTAGGAGCATAAGTACAGGGACGCTACTACAGAGGGTGACAATTGAAAGGGTATGATCGACATACGACACGCTCACAGGAAATCATCATCCTTTGGCGTTAGAGACATCTGTTTTGAATGCGCACATCATACATACTCACATACACACTCATGCAATTAAACATACGCAAATCACGCACACGGACAACCGGGTAGCGTTATGGTGCGGTTAAAGATAAGAGAATTACCAGGAACTCGTTTCTACTAGCCTTAGGATGGCCGCGCCTCCCCCTCCCAGTGTGGGGTGCATGGGGAAAGGCTCGAATGATAAGAGTATTGATCGAGCACTACCCACAGAGCAGCTAGTAGGCCCCACACCAAGGTGTGATGTCAAGCCGCATAACAATTCTGGTCGATTTGTCTATCGTATGTAGGGAAAAGGGAAAAATGTAAAACAAAAAATCTGAAATAATAAGCTAAGTACTGGGGGCCTAGGGAGGAGCCAATGTCGCTCCGTGAACCTAAAACATTGACGAACTCGTGGGAACGAGTAGAAACTGTAGTAGTATTTCAGAGCTCACACACACACACACATTGACAGACAGCACGTGAACCCGTGTCAACTAGCGCAAAATTTCGGAAACCATTTTACGTCCGTTTGGTGGGGAACAAGACCATAAATTATTAATATTTATTCTACAGTCTGATAAAATGGTAGGAACTGCAGGTGTGAAGGCTTTGCAGCGGTAGCTAACTGTGGTGCGCTTGTCTGGTCTGGAGGCACCAGACCACGGAGGAATTAACTGCACATATGTGAGAAAAGAAGTTTGCTGGAATGCTGGGAAAAATTGCCAAATTTCTGTAACTAAAGCACGTTCTTGTAGGAGTTGAGAGGAGTTGAAAGGAGTTGAAAGGAAAAACATAAACCTAAACATAATCACAATCATAACATTTTGCTCGTTTTTTGGATGAACGATATTAAAATTATTATTATTATTATTATTATTACAATTGCTATTACAATTATAATTATTATTGGTAAAACGAATATTATCGAGCCCGGATGGGGAAGTACACACGTCTGTGTGGGAACCCGCAATCGGAAGGAAACCAAGCACCACGGTTCGTCGTTCTGCGAAAAGTAAAACCCACAGGGGAGAGCGAAAAGGAGAGAGAGAGACAGGGGTAGCGTTACTGTTATAAAACCCAGAGTGTAAGCCCAAACTATCGATAGCAGAAACACATGAAGTGAAGCAACACTACACTAGAAAACAGCAATAAGAAACATAGTGTGTGCTGGTTGATAGCGCATTAAGCATGAGTATTTTACGGCGTTTGCTGTTTTACTGACGATTTTGTGGCCATAAGGTGGAAAACGAAAGGGAAAGCGTGGAAGCGGACACAGAACAGAAGGTGAGGATCGCCTTGTGTGTCCCTATCCGGAAGTAGAGGTTGTTTCAGGATGTATAACATTAACCAATCTAGTCTTATCACTATCTACATGAATATTGCCAGTATGGTTTATTATTGTAGTAGTTGTCATCATCATCATCATCATCATCATTGTCATACTCATCTTTACTGTCATCATCATCTCGTGTGCATCTTCATGACACAAATAAACGACACATTCTGTCTGTACAGACGGTAATAATGTACGCTCGCGCATTCCGCATCATTTGTTGGTAGTATTTGCCTTCACGTATCACCATCACACACGAACATCATCATCACCTTTTGTACCTTATGTTATTTTTTTTCATGTAACACATACAACTTCAAATCGTTTCATGCCAGCATCATTTGATCATAGTCCATCATACCGATCATACCGATAAGCACATCTATCATCATCATCGTCATGCTCATCGTCCTCCGATCGAAAGTTTGGATAGGATGCTACTGACTAATTGTTATGGAAGTTGGTGCTTCCAGTGCGACCGCGGTGTGCAGAGGGAGATTGGGGTTATTGAAACCAAAGAACATTTCCTGTTACACCCCGTTTATCCCACATGCACCGCATTGGCGACAGAAGCGAATCAGTTGAACCTCCTTCGACCTTAAAGTAGTCCAAATTCAAATTGTTGATGTGTAGTTAGTTTTGTTTGAAAAAAAAAGAGGAAAAAAAACACTCGAGATAGAAAACACTGTTCCATACAACCTAAGCCTGCCATTGTCTTTCTCTAGCGTGCTCTGAGTTTGTCAAACTGTGTTTGAACTGTGTTTGAAAAGATTGTTTCGAGGAGCTCTCCTCGAACGTGATCGTTCCATTTCCGCAACAGATCCTTGTACCGGACTTTTTTTTTCTTTAAAACCCAGTTTTTACCACTCAATGAAAAAATGCATTATGGACAAGTGCTTACCTCTCAATTTTAAGTAACTCTAGTAAACGTTATTTTCGCGAAACGTTGCCATCCATCCAGTCGATTTGAGAAGGATGTTACATTAGGGTGCTTCATACGGTCGGCGGCCTACCTTGTGGTCGTTAATATGTTAGCATATTTTGTTGCTACTATCATGTCCCGCATGCAAAACCCAATTGCAACAACTACGACACACTAATGCCACAACATTTTAAGCAGTTTGGGCTGTAGCGATAGGTTACAGATCCGTTGGTGGGTGGAAAAGGAATAAGCACACGAAACAATCACATTATTAACAACCAGTATATACAGCATGTAGAGTAGCACCACCCTCCGCATCGAGTGATGGTTAAACACCGTAGCGCAAAAAAAAAACGTTATTGCATTAAGCTGCAGAAGAAGAATAAAAAAAAAACAAAAAGGCTGAAGAAGCGATGGAAACAAGTAAACCAATAATACATGTGTAAACAATACAAGCCAATGTTCGTTGATAGATCGTTTTTCAGGTCAGGTGTGTTTGATTTGCTATTTTCTGGTTTATTGAGTAGAAGTGAGTTCGAGTAAAGGTGGCTGGGAGATGAGAGATCGGAGTGGTGTGGCACATTTGGGACGCGCCGCGCCGGCACAAGTAACTGTTCCTAGCTGGAGGTGGCATTATGTGAATGAATCGTATGGTAAAAAGGACGAGAAGGTGGAATATTATACTAAAAGAAGCATACAACATATATAACATATATATATATACAATATACATATATTTTTGTATTCAAGATTTCAAACAAAAAAAAACAAACAAGGTACGAAAACTGACACTCACCACCAACATACATGCGAAACGAAAGGGACATACTTTACTGCAAACCTAAACCATTTACTCTCTGTCTACTGAATGTAAGCCAAACAGCCAATTTCCAACAAAAAAAAAAGCGAACACAACAAGCAACAGGTAGGAATGGCAAAAGCCTAGCTATGGGGATATGTGCGCAAAATGAAAACATTGGGATCAGTGAAAATTGGTGATTGCAAAAATGCGCTTTTGCTGACGAGGTCGTGAAGACGCGTTTCGATGGGCTAATGTTTCTATTGGTTATACAATCATTTGTATTGCTTTTGATAGGGAGCAGGAGGAAGGTTGGTTAATGGTGGTAGGAAAGAGGAAGGAGTGTTTTGGTCACAGTGAAGGACGACGGTAACACCAGGATTCTATTGAACTGCAAACTGCATTCCGTTCACAGCACATCTCCGGCATACGGAGGCTTTTCAGTGCCGATGGTCATTATGATATGTGTGTATTGGGTCCGCTTCTTCTCTACATTACCTCGCACACAACCGCGACAACCGTGTTCTGCATTGCGTTGCGTTCGATCAAACTCTGCCAGAGGATCTGTCGATAGGAGGAAGGGAGGGGCTTACCAAAACCAAATGATAGCGCTGATAATGTATTTAGGGAATTTAATCACTTTACTAAGCTAAGCGTAATTACACCAATCAAACACGGAAATACACACCTGTACACGCAATCACATCACTAAACGATTAACGTAAGCTAGCATGCAAACCGTCGATCAGAATCGAGCGCCATACTAAGAAGTGCAACTATTATCGCACATTCGGCCATTCGCAACATTGATTTGAAAACTATCTATTTTTACGTTTATTGCAACGAACGATCCCGATGGGTCAGGTCAGATTTTTGGATTACCAAATTGACGCCAAAGGGGTGCTCAATCCAACAGCAAACAGACAGGCCTTCTTCCCCTTCTGCAGCGTTGTGAAATATGAGCCCCCCGAGCTGCATTTCTCCGCCATGCGTGTTGCGATTATTTAAGTGACTCTACAGATCAGGGCAGTAGGCGCAGACGTGCGTGTGCTCGCGCGCTCGTGCTTTCGGTTTCATCTAGGCCTGAGAGAGGCTCCCGATCGCCCGAGTCTCAGCCTCATTCGCTCACTCGTTCACAATTATGTAACGTTATGCATTGCATGAGCAACGCCAGACCAACATACCAGACACCCGCGGCCACCCGACACCACCCCCAGACGAAGAAGAAAGCACACATTTCTTCGATATATGTGTCATGATATCACTTTCCTCTTTCTCGAAATTCGCTCTCACACTCACCCGTCGTACTCTCGTCTCGTTTCGCCGTTCGCCTCGGTAGCTTCCTGTCTGGGCGGGTTATATCGCGCACGACGCTGGAACGAAAAGTTCGTGGAGAAAAAAGGTGCCATGCGAGGGGGGGAGCATTTTTTTAATATTTAACAAACGTTTCCAAATAAATAGCGCGGCTATTTCGAGGTCACGCTTATCTCGAACCGGTGCGACATGTCGTACCAAACCATTCGTGCGGCTTCAAACTTATCAATCTCATTTGCCAAGGTAGCGTAATACATTTCTACGCTGGGCACGGTGACTCTCTCCGGTGCCGGGAGTGAAGCGTTCTTGTTCCCTTCTCTTTGTTCACTTTTTTCGCTTTCTTTTCACGCACGCTTATGCGCCCGCTCTTCCTCATCCGATGCTCCTCGGAGCCTCAGAACGCGCACGGTCTTCAGCAACAAGTTAAACTACTTTTTTTTCATTTCTTCCCCATGCTGCCTAAAACCCACGCCCACGGTTAGCTCATCCCGCTTCGGGGCCGGTGGAGCCGGTTTGGTGTGTATGTGTGTGCGCGCGCGATGTTTTTTTTTGTATGCTCCTCCAGTCATGCTTTGGCTCGCGTGCGCCTATACCCACACTCTCGCATCAATGATGAGGTTACCCACTTTTCACTTTCTTCCCAAGCGCTTTCTTTGCCGGGTGTTTTTCGCGTAAACCGTACGAGCGTAGGACGGCCCCACAAAACCGGAGGCTAGTTCGTTGTTTACTTTGGTGTTCGATGTTTTTGTTTGGCCCTCTGTGTTCTGCCCCTGCCTGGAGAGTAAGTTACAGGAAACCGGCGTGTTCGGTGTGTCTGTTTATAGCCCCGAGCCTTAGGGGCTTTCGCATGGGGCCTTTAGAACTTTAACTTCATTTGGGGTGGGCTGGGTGAGGGGGGGGGGGAAAGGGGGATTCCTCAGGAAGATGGAGTCGCAAAGAGAGGCATCGTAAAAGCACGCTGCTGTATGTTCTTATCTTGCGCTTCGTCGCTTCGGCCGAGTGTGTTTTCGATTGTGTGTTTCCTATTCCTGTACTTTGGGTCATTTCTTCCAAACCGCCCGTCCAAGATTCGCCCACCAAGTCAAACGCTCGGGGTAGGCTGGCTGGCCGGCTGGCCGGCTGGGACAAAAACTTCCGCATCAGCAAAAAGAAGGGCGGTTGGGTGTTGCGCGATCACCTCCACCTCCACCGGTTGGCCTTCTTGGGCCGTTTTGTGCCCATTTTCCATTCTTTGACCCATTGGTGCTGTCCAGACCGACGGGGCTCCCTTACACGCGTGTGTGGAGGAACAAAACCTCGAAAAATCTGTTACCAAGCGTTTTCTGCTGTCGTGTTGGTGCTTCGGAAACGAACCGCGCGTCCACATTGTTACGTACGAATTGCCAACCAGCAAAACCCCGTGGGCCCTCCTGGGCCGTGTGGAACTGCGGTGTCTATCGCACATTCGGATTATTATTTGCCCACGGAGACACTGCCACGGTGGTGGTGTTTACCACCGACCGCGTGCTTCCATTTGGGATATCAAATTGTAAACGAATGGTAATACAAATAATTCCCCGGCCTAAGTGTGTGTGTGTGTGTGGGCTCTTTTGGAGTTATGAGAGCCTGTCGTGAAGCTTTTTTGCTCCACAAAAAGCTTTGGGTCTTTCCCTGTGCACCGACAAACAAACGAAAATAGCTTACGATATATTGGCACGGCCAGTTCTGTTCAAGCCCAATGATCGCGGGCTGCATTCGAATTTTAGTGGTTTTGCACGTTTGCGATCGGGAACAATCGGTCACGTACCTCCGTGTCGTGTGTGGCTGTCCGAGTTGGTTTTTGGTGTCTCGCAAACTAACCTCAGTATGGAGCACACATAGACCGCGATATGAATGAAAATCGGATCCGTATTTTGAATCGCGGAGCACAGCACATAGCTCTACGTTAACATAAATATGTTTTGAGCATCAAACCCGTTTCCCGGCCCAGCTTTCATTGATAGAAATGCACCGAAAAACCAGCAGAACATTGCGGTGACGATCAGCTGTGCTTCTGATCAGGTTTTCAGTACAGGAGGCGGTGGCGGTGGTGGTGGCGCTGGTGGAAGACACAACGCCCGAAACCGGTTCTTCGAAACTACCCCTCCAAACATGTTAATAAACTTTATGTTCTCATCGCAGTGGGGCTGAAGGCTGAAAGATGGAAGATGTTTAATTGGCTGTAAATTTATCGCCCAACCGCTTTCTCGGACATATTCTCCGTGTACTGCGAGCGCACGGTTTTTTCTTTTTTTTTGAGGGATTAGAATCTATTCGGTGAACCCGAATAGAACCCCAAAAATCCCTGCTAACGAGCTAACAAGGCTCAAAACGAGCAGGAATCCTTCCTATAGCTTCTCCGCAGCAACACACCGCCTTCTTTGGTAAGGAAACAACACGTTGAAACGCATCGTGACGATACGTGAACTTGAACCTATAGCGGTTTACATTCGTACGTTCGTTGCTACGAAATGCCGCGTGTTTTACGCGAAACGCGCGCGCGCGCGCTCGCGCCCGTGATATTTCCGCTTTGCGTGTTTTTTTTTTCGCGCGCATTGCGTATTTTATTGTTATTGTAGTGTGCGTGTGTTTAGAGGGGTAGAGGGTTGTGATCGTTTGTTGTTCACCCTCTAATGCCACTGGGGCCGCGGCGACACCACGCGGTACTTCGTGCTTCTCTGTCGCACGTTTTTTTTTCTTTCGAGAGTGGGGTAGATTATCGTCACACACATGGCGACGAGCGACGACCCCCTTCTGCGATTCGATGGTGTTCCGGCACCACCAAAACGCATACACCGAAACGCATGGTGCGTTGATCGTGGGGTCCAGCAGCACCAGCAAGCACCATCAGCCGTAGAGTCATCTCATCATGGTCAGCCGGTTTCGATTGTTGCCACCTTGTTTCGCTTGCTTTCCTTCGTCGCCGTTGTCGTTCTTCCCATATCGCGTCGAAATGCGACTGACCGGAATCGTCCCTGGCCATGAACGTTTCTTCTGTGGGTCGGGTGCTTTGTTTCGCGGATTCGCAAACCTTCAATTCTTGCCCATGATCAAGCCGGATGGAACCGGGCTGCTCCACGATCTCTTGCGCACGGTCGGCGGAATCATTCACCTTCGATCCGAGCGGCTCTCGTGTCGCTGACCTGCATCAAGTCCCGCGGTACATACAGACAGACCGCGCATGACTTCTCTCTGTGTGTACCCTTTTGCTGTCGCCTCGCCCCGCTCGCATCGTCATCGTACGAGTGTGTGTGTGTGTGTGTGTGCGAAGTTCGTTCTGGTTCCACTATGCTTCTCCACCTCCTATGTCCATTCCGATGCGGAAGAGTGAACACCACCGTACGATGACGATGGATGGATTTTGGAGCACATGCCAACAGGGAAGCGCGCGCGCGCGCGTGGTGGATGGTTAAAGAGGGATTGGAGATGGTTTAAGAAGCGTTTGGATGTTTGGAATTATTTTCCCATCGCCGTCGGCTGAGAGCGCGAATGGGGAGACCGCACGAGAAAAGAACGCTCGCTCTCATAACGTCAGAGATCATCGTACTGTGTGAAATCGAAATGAAAGGAAGCAGCGTGTTTTATCCTCGTCTCCCAAACCCGGATGCCCCTAACCCCCAACGATAGCATTGGACGCAACCAAAACCAACACCAACACGACGACCGGTTGGAGCATGTGTGTATGTTACCTACCACGCTGTTTACCACGGCCAACGGGGTAGTTCTAGCTTCTGGTGATGATCGCGATCGTACCTACCCACCCGTCCATCACATTCGTTCCAGTGGATTCGATTTGATTCTTCCGCTCCCGTCCCGTCCCCGATTCTCCGGCTCTATCTCTGACTCTTCGCATATTTCCTTTTTATGTGGCTAACGACTTTACCATCCCCGTGGGCCCATTCCAGCCCGCCACCAGATGCACCAGGGAACGAGCGCGTTACTCATCCATCTCGCTCGATAAATAAAGGGGTAAATTTTGATGGAATACATTCCCCACGGTTCGCCGTACCCGAAACATGTGCTTGCTTTCACTCGATTTCGTTCATGATCGTGGTGGAGGAAAAACGGCCAAGTGTGCAATGTTTTATACATTTAAACTAACACTAAAATGACACTAGAAATCTATTATCCATCGCTTTTGATGGCAACGAAAAAAATGCCCCAAATTTTCCTATATATTCACCTTGGTTTTGCAATTGCGTGCTTTGCTGCATTGCATGGCCTGCTTCTCCTACTTACGGACAGCATCAGCCGGCGAAGAAAGTGTTCTTGGCAGGTTTGTTTCCGCCTACTCTTCCTTCACCATCGTCGGTCGAATCAAATTTCCCTTTCGCTTGCGCGGTTCCGCGGCAGGAGACCAAACACTCGGGAGTTAATTATGGACGAAAAACGAAGAGGAAGTCGATACAAACTAACCTACACACACACACACACACACATACAGGCACGTACAGGCACGTACGGATATACACGACTAGAAGGCGACTGAGACGATAGGCGATAGGCAGAAACGAGACAGCATAACCGAAAACCAAAAACAAAAAACAGTCTGGCAACTACGAAATGTACTTTCCATACATTGGCGATGGAATATTTTCTATTTTTGGCCATATCTCTCTCGCGCTGCGTGTCTCAGCGGTTGCTCCGCTGCTCTAGGCCACTCTAGACCGTGACACGACCAACTACTATTGGATGGTGGTGGCGTAAGAACATTTTTGGCCTTCCGATCCGATCCACACTACGTATGCTCTTTTTTCTATGATGATAACTTCGTGTGATAATTGATGTCAAGCTCGGTTGCTCGCTTTGTTGTGCTTTGTTTTGCAGCAGTGTTTGTTGCACACGTTGCACAAAATCAAAATAAAAGCATATTCCCATTCCCCAAAACACGCCACATCAATGAATCAATCGAAATCAAACGAAACTCACAACACCAACACACAACCGTTGTCGCCGCACAGCATCGTCGCTCGATTATGTGCAAGAGACAGAAAACATCAAAACGGTATTTTCACGCGTTGCTTTTATCAGGTGAACTTAGCGTAGGCGAAGGAAGGAAAACGTTTTGAAAGCATATTAAAAACTGTACCACAACAAACAAAAAACCAACACCACATTCTAGACGGCAATGACAGAGGGCGTGTGTGTTTGTGTGCGGAAGGGCGAGAAAGGGCGTTGGGGAGGGAAGGAACCCCCAACGAAAAATTAGGGAAATCTGGGTGCGTCTCCGGTGGGGACGCGCTCAGGACACGCGAGGGAGCAAAACACCGCAAAACACTGAAATAAATCAACATGTAATTCCGATGGTCAATTATATTTACTCTAGTAGTCGTTTAAAAAAAAACAAAAAAAAACTTCATCATCCGTGTGAAGCATTGCGAAAGGAGCGAGAAAGCAGTGAGGAGAGGAGAAGGAGAAGGTTTGAACATTACACAAAGATCGCCACCTATTAGCGAGCGGGTGTTGATCGTGCCATCTTCTTAACTCGATGCTTTCGAAGGTGGGATCAGTGTTTTTAGTGGCTAGAGGATGTGCACCTTTCACTGCGGTAGAAGCTGTACGAGAACTCTTTCACTTGCCAAATCGAGTACGAGACGCGTCAGTTTCCTTCGCGCGCTTCACTGCCCCGTTTGCTGAGCGTTGCAGCCAGGAGGCAAATGGGGAAACAATTGCTTAAGATGTGGTTACCGTGGTTAGCTAGACCGAACTGAACGTCATTCTCCTACACTGATCTATGTAAAAAAAATACATCAACAATAACAAAAGAAAAAAAATCAAATACAGCGGTTGACAAAAAAATATGGTAAAGTTGGGAAAACGAACATAAAAAATACACGATCCAATAAGGTCTCCCAAGTTCGCACAATCGAAACGGTGAGATCGAACATTTTAAACCCAAACTAAACTTACGATGAAGAGTGCAGCGAGTACGACGCTTCTCTTCGTTCTAACATATACAATCAATCAATAATTCTCTGTAAAATAGTATTGTTAAATTTTGAAAAATCCAAAATCGAAAATATTAAAAGCTGGTAAAATAAAATACATATCTTGTGGAACACTTGTTGAACATTTACATTCATGTTGTTAATAAAAACGGAACGGAACGAAAAATGAAACGAAAAACAGTGGAGAAAGCAACCAAAAAAAAAAAACTCCCCAAAACAAAAAGGAAACACGCACGTGCATGAGATGGTGTAGTTGCAGGTGCGGGTAGTAGATCAGTGAAATAAGGGGAGTGCATTTTGTTTTATCTCACAGTTGAACATTTCAATAGAAGCCCCAACGCCGCCGCTGTAGTAGATGTGAGCAGCACACGTGTGGTGCAAACTGTGTCAAAGCTAGTGGAGATGAACGGCGCGTGTGTGTGATCGGTTGTTGTTGTTTAAAGGTAGTGACAGTCACGTGAGTCGACGTGGACTTACCGGACACTTACGCCAACGTTGATCAGAACGTGTGGAGGTCGAAAAGTGTGATGAAAAATTATCGAACTATATCCGCGCGATCACCAGAAAACAAAACTTGGTTCGTTTTCGATTGGAACCATGATTTGTCCATACTTTTACCACCGAAACTTTGCGCAGATATCAACAGCGTAACTGATCGCTCTAACGCATAACTGGCGATCATTTGTCATCCAGCAGTTAAGTTGTGTTTAGGCTGTTTTGTGATGTTTTTTTTTTGCGTTAATTTTATTTCAAATGTAAAAAGCGCAGTTCTTACGATGTAATTGTAAACCAAAAAAACGTGCAAACACATTAATGCAGCAAGAAACAACAAAAAGAACAGAAAACCACCTTTTTACGATTGAAAACTAACCCCGCCAATGAACGACTTATTGCACTCTGTAGGGAGGAGGAAGTATAATGTACATAGAAAGTAACAGGAAACACACAACAAAACAAGCTTAAACAAGACAAAGTTTTAAGAGATGCATTTCAAACGATCCATGTGACTTCCCTTTCTACTTCTTCCAGCGTGTGGCGATAGGTAATCTTAAAGCGAGTAATCTTAAAACTCATCCGCCAATAACACATACTTGTGAATGTTTGTCCATTATCTGGCAGTAACCTAAGACCATGATACAAATATTTCAAAGCAACAAAGTGCGTTTTGCGGAGACCGACTTCAACCAATTTGAAGGGTTTTATAAAAGAGAGATTCAGAAGCAAAAAATAAAAAAAAAAAAACAAAAAAGGAACGGATCAATCTCCTCCGATCAGCTGCAACTACCCCGCGATAGCGCAATCAATCAGTAACATCAAAAGCGCACACAAACACACACTCACACACATGTTATACACACAGTCATTTAACGGAAACGGATATTTGAATTGATATTGACTATGAATGAATTGTTACAAAATGTATTTACCTTATCGTATTGAACATTATTGACAAGCACTTCTCGTCTGGGAACAATTTTTTACGAATGACAGCAAAATTAGCTACCAAACAAAAACAAAAATTAAAATGAACTAAATCTACGAGAATCGGAATGAAAATTGAGTGAGTGAAGAGCGCACAAACAAGGATTAAGCAAATCTATACGTGAACACGTGATTTCTATAGCAACAAATTGGCAAACAACCAAACGTTACGACGGACGCAGCACTCCCACGGTGGGTGTGAGTGTTTAGCTTTTTTTTATTTTCACGATCATTTCCTTCGCGGACCAGCAGCGTCCACAAACCACCACCTCCCCCGTGTGGGAGATGGGGTGAGCACGAAGTTAGGGAATTTTGCAGGTCTTTCCAAAACCGTTGATCGATGTTTTAGAGAAGGTTACGAGAGATTCGTTCGATTTGCTTATTGTGGGCAGCTGATGATAGTAAATGAAGACGTCGCCATCCATCGTACTCATGAAGCAACGCGGTAAATAATTAAATAATGTTCGTGAGACGCGGTACGCGGTGCATGAAGAATGTTATCGGAGAACACAGTTTGGGTTTTGGGGCACATTTTTACTCTCTGAAAATAGACACGCAATAAAATCGCATCGGTTACTAAGCATAGTGCAGCTAAACTTTTCGAATAGACTCTCTCTCCCTAGTGTAAGCCAACATAAAGGTAGCTTAATCAACACACACACACACACGCACCCAAACACACCCAAACACAGTATAACATTAACGTTTAGCCTTGCGGTTGCGGGGTAAGCAGTTTTTGAAAATGATTTCCACATAGGCTGTAGTATTTGCCAGCTACCTATCGACTCGCTTTTGAACCCCGTGTAGGATGTGTGCTTTTACCTAGTGAACATAGTACATGATGCAACAAGCGATGGTGGTGGAAGAGCACAAGGACATTTAATTAACGTGTAAGTTTTCATGATTCCAGTTCCCGGTGTGTTTTTCTGTGCGCTGCGTTCGTCCTTAGCGCCGCGCAGGTGAGTGCGAAATGACGAAGTGAGGAACAGATAGCTCCTTTGCTAATTACTGATAAGTGTGTTGCTAAGATAATGAAAATGAACTGTCAATTACTAAAGCACAATGCTAGACATTTATCGATGTCATAACAGTGGTGTAGGGAATTAACGTAGGTCCTAATATTAACTATACATGCATACATATATATACATACATATATATATATATACACACACAACACACATTATCATTCATTCGATAACCTTCTACAAGCCATATATTGTGCACAGTGTACTAATCGTTGCCACAGGACAAGAGGACAAGACTATTTTTTGTACGGTAAAGCTAAACATCCTTTCGTCTTTGGAGATGGTGAAGGGAATAGTGAGGAAGAAAAGGAAAAAAGGAGTATGATCGGCCAAGAGAGTCGATTTGTTTTCCTCCTTGTATTTTTTTCCTCCCCGCGATCGCATCCGATCTATGCAGCGGATCAATCAATCATCTAGCCCGTTCTGAACGGGATCGTTCTTCGAAAGAATGAGTTCTCTGTTGCCCGTCTGGAGGGGACGGAGGGGTGTCGAAGGGATTTTATGATAGTTTTACACTTTCGTACAGCTTTTAAAATTACACAAACCGATCGGTGGGGCATTTCGTTGACCAGCCAAAGCACAACGCTATGTGATGTGTCGGTATCAAGAGACGAACCGTTTTCGAAACTTTTATTCCTTTCCTTCACTGATTGTTTTCTTGTTTGAGCACGGAACATTGATAATAAATGAAATGGTTACACGCAATGGGACATTATACGTAATCAGATAACACTAATATGATAGCTTCGAGTTTGTCTGAGCGAATATTAACGCTGCTACTACTACTACTACTACCACCATCACCATTACAAGCTTTACCCTGCTTTTGGCCGGGTGTATAAGTTGCTTTGCCAGTTTCATTACACTACTCGGCTCGCAACCGAAACCTCTCACTCACTGTCTCGCTGATGAGAAAACAAAAAGGACCAAACAAAGTTTCTAATCTGTTCCAACTGACTACACCACCGCCGGGTGTTGGAAGAGGCACTGATTTCGGATTTATGTTTTCAAAAAAGCGAAAAGAAACCAAAAAAAAAGTGTAATACGTGAGGCGTTGGCACTCGAAGGGATTTTACCGTACGATACGCCTAGTGTTGAATTGAATTTACGTAGTGAAAAGAAACACTGTTGTTGTAGGGCATTATAAACAGAAAATAATTTAAAACAGGAAAACAAAGGGAGGGGGACGAGTCTGGGTCAGTCAGTGTAGCCTCTTTATTATTGGGCATTTCAAAAAGGAAACACTTACAAAACACGTACACACCGGGGTCAGAACGACAACGATCCAGGAGGGGAAGGGGATGGGCGTGACGAACCGGAAGGCATCCCTTGGTTGGGTCGTGGGAAAAACTCTTTCAAATCAAGAATAATCATCAACTGCAACAATAATAAGTAAACTATAACGATAAACTAAATCAATAACAAACAAATAAAAGAAAAATGTCGTATAAGAAAATCAACACTGTTACTTGATCTTTTTACACCATCTCGGAATGTTTGAAGGTTTTTAGTGGTTAAAAGCTCTTAGTAATTGTAGTGAGAGTGTGTGAAATAGATGATAAATGTAAACCACCCCCCTACCCAAGACAAAAAAAAATCACTAAATACTGAATGTTAACGGAGTTCACCAGGAATATGGTAGTTGGCAAAAGCTTACCCGGCCGATGGTCCTGACGGTGATGAATGATGAATATGACGATGATGATGAAGGATTGTGGAGGAAGCGCAGGGTCGGGAGCTAGCAGTGCGTGGCATAACATTCTAAACTATACCAGTAAAGCGGATTAGCGGACGATGGGAACGAACGGCTCTGAAAACTGATTGTGCTGAACTATGGGAATCAATTATTTACCACATGCAACTACTATGCAACTGTAAAGGATCACAAATGGTTGTGGGAGGAGGAGACACGCTAAAATAGTGTTTGGAAAAAAAACTCTGTGAAAAACGCAATGAAACACGAAACAAATAATTAAAAAAAAATCTACCGACACACTGCAATCGGAAGCAAGAAAGCTGCATTAAAGCGATAACAAAAAAAAAGCAAACAAACAAACAATGTTACAAATCTTTTTATACTGTTGACTATTTTCTGTGGGCTCTCGCAATCGCTAAACAATCAGCAGTAATAGAAGGAGAAGGAGTTGAGCAAAGCAAAAGATTGATAAAGGATGTTGTAACGAGCACGTGATGGTAGACCGTGTCAAATTGCAAGGAAAAACGAAGGCAACCCATAACTCCAAAGGCGTGTATTTGGATGAATATTATTGGCGAAAAAGCTGGTGGTGCGCCAATGTTGCGATTGTCTGTCAGGCGCTGTGTTACTCGGCATATGTCCTTGCTTTACGTTACGAAATACAGTAACGCACAAGAAGCAGCAGCAGCAGTCCAATCTGTGTGATAAAAGGGAATGATGTTCCTGGAATGAGGAGAGGATGAAACAAACGAAACAATATAAAAACTAGATCGACCGCAGCACCGAAAAGCAAAAATAGGTGGAACACGTCAAACCCACCCGTTAACCACGTTTTGTTACACTTTGCTGAGTGAAGCTTTTGTGAAAACAGAAATTGCGCGCATGCGGTGTTATACAGTGTTGCTACAGTGTCTCTTTGTTGAACCTCGATCGCCATATGCTTATGAAATCTGTTTAATCTCTCTCCAATCCTAACGATTCGATAAAGTAGGATTCACTATCAGCAACAGCTTTTCTCTGTCTGTTGGACAGGGGTCAGCTATGATATTTTGATTTTATATCTTATAAACTGATCCGGAAGGTATTTTTTGAGGGAAGATTAGTTCATCTGAAATCTTGCACAAGATTAAGTTAGTTTTCAGCTTCCCTTATTTTCCATGCTCAACAGTGAAATGTATTTAAACGCCAAATGGTTTCAATCGTCCTTAGCTAGACTGCTCTCTGTCCTATGGTACTGCAAAAAAAAAACAAAAAAAACACACACACACAGAAACAAAAAAAATTAAGACGAATGGTTGTGTACTGAAATAAAAATGGCAACGGTCGCCACATAGAGAACGCAAAAGACAAGGACATATGCAAACCTGCGCCCAAAACAAAAAAAAAGAATGCTGCATTAGCATTTCGCAAGGATGGCTTGATCGGGAAAGGATAACGAAGGAATAGCATGGGGGATGAATTATAAGCAAGATGTAGTGTGTGTGTGTGTGTATACTGTTCTTATTGTGTGAGTCCGTCTTTTGAGCGCTGGTCAGGGGAGGTGAAGTTGATCTGCAGGCTGCAGAGGGTGATCCGAGAGAGCATCATGGTGTTTCGCTCGGATGGTAACAATATGAGTGCAGGAGAGCTATCCTCTTCCTTTGGTAAACTGGCGCATAATGGCATAGGTTTAATGTGTGTTAGTGTGTACAGGGGGAAGCGTTCATCGGTGGTTGTTTTTTTTGGTGCGTCATACAGGGCTGCTGGGTTTCCAGCGGTCGACCATACCCCCAACCCGATCACCCGATGAACCCTTTTCCCATTGTTCTTTAATCGTTCGATAAGATTAGTTAAGATTGAACTCCCCCGGCCGGATGTTCCCCAGCCGGTCGCGTTCTGTTTCTACATGATGGATAACACATGGCTTACTATTACTATTTGTGACTGATTATTGAAATACTATATAAGATATGTTTACCTACCTACTACACTACATTCTTGATACACGCTAGGTATTGTTTTTTACCCGTTTTTACGTAAACTGTTTAATCATTGGAGTTTTTCATTTTTAACCTCGGCATACTGTATTGTGTTTTGTACTTATTTATTGAACGATCCAGGCGTGTTTTTGTGTGTGTGTCAGAGGTGTACCGCGCTATCGTTTATGATCGCCCGGTACCAACACACCAACGCGCAAGTGTTAGTGAGTGCGAAAGTGCTGTAAGGATTGATACTTAAGATGCTATTTACCAACTATGTCATTTGCTACGGCAAACCACACCAGATCAGTCTGAATTGAGATCGCACCTTAAAACGGTCAAACGATCCATAACTCACGCGAGCTAGTCATGTTCTTTTGAAAAAGGAAATCCGTGGTTTGTTGAGCCTGGTAGTTTTTAACCAACGTGTAGGAATTCCGATGGATGACGACGCGTCGAAAAGGAATCGCATTCTCGAGTAGCAAATATTAAACCACATCCGCGTCGCTCAATACAAGGTGTCGCGGAGGGGCGGAGATTGCACTTATTTAATTTGGACTCACTTATCGACCTATCATTATTGTTATGTTTTAATAGTTTCCCAGACACAGGTGTAAGGAGCGAATGTAGCGAGTATTCGGCACACAGAATAATTTGTGAAGAAATAAAGAAAAACATCCAAATAGTGCGCAAACGATGAAGGTAAAAAATGAGGAATCTTTTGACACACGATCAAAGGTACATTTGCATCCGACAGCTATCAGTCAGGATCGGGAGTGTATTCCCAAGCACAAAGGAAAGTGTACTCACGTTCTAACTACATGCAATACTTCTTCAAACTGAACAGAAATGGTCGAACGGTAAAGAGACGATAAAAACAGGTATAAGAACAGTGTGTGCAGTGTGAAGTAAGCATCCGGGGGAAAAAATCAATTCATTTTTGTATTGAAAACTATTATCTACCTACTAAACGGGGATGCAAGGGTTATCCTTTTTTACATAGTAACGTATGCATTATTTGTATTACTCTGTATGACAATTTCACAAATAAATAATTTATTCTTAAGCTGTCGCGTTTGCTTCTTTTTACAATGCCAATCAAACATCCGAATCTACAAATGCTGTTCAGTAGCAGCGCATAGCCGAAACACTGTTGAAAACTGATGAAGAGGTAAGCGTTTACCAATTGTGATGTTTGAATGATATTTGTATGTTTATTTTTATGCTTTATTTTTATCGTTTAGTCATTTTAAATAGATATTAAGCTGTAATAAAGAATGAATACACGATTGAATAAAAGATTTAATTATAAAAGAGCACACTTAATCTTCTGAATGATCCCGAATGATCTAAACAACCAATTCATTTTTCAACTAGATCGGTATATTGAAGCCATTTAAAACCAGAAATTGATGGGTTTAGATCGCTTTGAAACCATTACCCAATGAAAAAAAGGCAAATAATCGATTAACTCGTCGGGTAAAATAAAATGGGTTAAAGGGGCGATGAATGCTAATCGGAATCAAAAAATATTTTTATAGCTTTTTAATATTATTGCATACAGACAATATGAAAGATGATTTTGTCTTTTTTCTATGATTATTGAATATACATGTCCACCGTGTATTCAATAATCATATAATAATATAGTTTTCTCCATTAAGGGCCACATGGAATGACTCAAATGAATAAATTTTGTTTTATTTTTGACTTTTTTTTTGTAATGCTTGCATCATTCATCTGCAAAAAGAATGCTATTTTGTAAATTAAAACCTAATCTAATATTGATATTAGTAGCTTGAATACTGAAAAATGAAATGCCAATCCCTATAAATGATCCTCGTTTATCGTATGCTAAGACTGGTTTTGAGAATGGAAGCATAATCCTGAAAATCAATATGGTGAAAGTTCTCACATGTTTATTTCATTTGCTATTTTATTGGACAACATTCATTCTTCTACCATAACTTCATTTCTTTTGAAAAAAATATCGTTTCATTTCATGTTATGTCATCATCTTATCACTTATCGTTTTACTAGTGTTGTGTGTGGGTTTTATGAAAAACGAAACATTATATTTTATAATTATAACAAAAATTAAAAACTTCATAACATACCTAAAATCTTGTAAAAATTTCGATATTTTCTAACATTATGAAATCCGCGTCAACCATTCGATGTGTTGCGATAGGTCGCCATGAACTATTTGTTTGGATTTTTAAAAGTGTAGTATGCTAACCTATCTGATGCCGTTATCACTGTGCCAGCAACAAAGACGAACAAATCAATTAAATTCATTCAATGAGGTGATGAAATTTGGCGGAAAAGAAAGCCGTGTGCGGCCGTGTTCCTGGCATCGTGACCGTTGAACGAGCCTTCGACTGCTCATTACCACCACCACCACCACCACCACCGTTTGAATGCCGGCAGTAGCATTAATGCTGGGTTAAGCCAAATTTTGGCTGCATCGACCGCGCCCGCATTCAGGTGCCGCCGCTTCAGGTTGCATTTACCTCACGTGTTTTCTCTGCCCCTCTGCACCTTCCCGTACGGCACATGATCTGTATTGTTTCTATTGCCGCGGCCACCGAATGGCATTAGAAAAGCGAAAGGGAGAACAACACCACTGGCACACAGAGAATGGAAGGCGAGCTGTAATCGAAACACATAGAAAAGCGATGGTAAAACAAAACACCTCCGCGTACTGTTACTGTTGCTGCCTGTTAATGCTTAATGTTGCGTATATGTTTGTACGCGGTGTGTGAAACCAGTGTGTTTGATCGCGGCGATCCAGTGGTTGTGTGTGGGTGGATGAGTGGGTGGGTGAGTTAACCGTAGAGCCGTGGTGGTTCGCCCGCCCGGTCGGTTGATTACGCTTGCATTACGAAATTTGCACCGAAATGGATTACCGGTTTCGGATGACGAAGCGGTGGCAGGAGAGGCAGAGAGAGGAGTGTGCACCACACGCGGGTGTTGAGTTGGAAAAAAGGAGCAGGATTGAACCTTGAGTTCGGGGGCAGGGAGACGAGACGGTCGTCGATTGGAACGATTTTCCGATGCGGCGGAATGCGAATCAATCGGGCCCGAAAACTGTGACACACATGCACCACACACACACACACACCGCCGCCGCACCCTTACGAACACACCACAGCCCCACAGTGGAGCGATCGGAATTGAAGGGTTTTTTGGTTGTTGTTTTTGTTGCACATGGAGGTTTTCGATCGATCGGTTTTCTCTCCCCGTCGACGCACGTGATGATCGTGCCGCTAATACGTACTTTGTGAGGTATTAATTTTTCGGAACACGTTTCCCTTTTTTCGCCACCACTCGCCGCGCGCACACGAAGACGACGGCGGCGGCGGCGACGACGCCGCGTTGTTGACTTTCCAAAAAGGTTCGGTTGTGGACCTTGGCTGCATTATTGTGGGGTGTGCGATGGCGGAAGTTGGTACGCTTTGCACCACGCTCGACGAAGTGAACGAAGGACTACCGAAAGGCTTCGGAGCCATCCCAAATTTGTGTTAATAAAAAGCTCAACAATTCATGCACTAGCTGGTACAGTGAAGCGCCGTTTATCTGTGGCGATTATCCGTGCTGCTTATTTTTACATTTTCACATTTTTACTTACCACCTATCGTTTGAGGTTTAAAAATTTTCACCAGATTCAGAGCTTGTAAATGGCATAAAAACGTAAAAATTTACTCCATTTCTTTTACTTATACATCAATTGGATCAGAAAGCAAATATTCAATCATTTACCAAATTTACCTCGTATTCCCTGGTAAAGAGCGTGTCAGCGGGAACGCTAATCCAAATCAGCTAAAATAAGCGAGGCTCCAGTACATGCTTTTTATTATCACCCTTTTTTACGCAAGTGCGTCACCTAAATCCACAGCCTCACCCGGCAGTTGATTCAGCGGATGAAGCATTACGGAGCGCTTCGCTTTGCGGTCGATTACGATTGTTTGCTCGATTATCTGTTTATTTATTTGCAAGCCAATCGGGCTGCAACCAGAGCCCGGGCGGTAACCAGTGTTCGGTGGTGTTAAAATGCAAAAAAAAGAATGAGGAAATGTATGTAGGAAACAAAAATTAGAGCAACCGCGCACTCAGAATGTGTGTTTGCTGTGTGTGTGTGCGAATGTGTGTGCGCAGTGGAACGTAATTTAGCGCCATAGCTTACTAGATAGCCTTATTTTGGATTTTGATCTATTTTTTTTGTTTCTACATTCTTGGGCCAGTTGGCCAGCTACCAACGGGTAGGAGCCACGGTCGTCGTCGGTTGGTCGATTTCCAGCATTGTGTAACCAAAACCAAACCGGGGCTCGCGAACGCCTCCCGCGTACGCGGACAACGTGCAGCGGGTGCAGTCACGGGCAGTCGTGGTGGCGTTATGGTTTGTTTCTTTCGCATTTGCCGAGCATGACCGACCCCGAGGGGTGTCGTTTGTCGCCTCTTGCCGATGGACACGCAGCCGATGTGTTTTATTTTTTCGTTAACTAAGCAAGTACCGCGGCTGCACAACCGCTGTGTATCTATGTTTACGGTGCAGCTGGAGCACCGTGCGATAAGAAACCGTTTCCTTGCGGTTTTACATACACGGCGAAGGTGTACGCTCGCCCGGTCGAATGTTTGAAGGAAACGGGGGAAAAAAACAATGCCTAAACTAACGTAACAGAGTGAGTGTGTTGTTAGTTGTTTTGAGAAAGGCGCACTAGAACGGAGTTGATTAGTCAAGAATGAACGCTACAGAGTCGCACCGCCAGTAATGTTGATATCGGATAAAGTTATCGAGCCGTCGAGTCGTCGAGCACTTTGAAGCTGTGCGCGGTCTGCACCTTATTATGGGATGTGTTTTTAAGTTTCTCAAATATTTCACACCTCACCACCAGAACAAATGCCATAATGATGGTACCGGTGCCGCTGTAACATGACCGGGTAGCAAGAATCTGCTGCCAGCCAGGTTGGTTCGTGTTCCGTGGTTCTACGAAAAAAAGCAGCGAAAGTAATTAAATTCCCTTTGTTCGCCAAAAACCTTTTGCCCCATTCACGCACACTGTGGCCGATGTGGCCGTGCAAAATAAAAAAAAAATGTGCCGAGATGCTCAACGGAAAGGGAAGGAACTTTATGCTCGCAAACGAACGTACGAACGTACGAACGCATAGGCGCCGTAGTGTAGACACCCCGAGCACTGCCGCTGAGTGGCGTTCGTAAGGTAAGTGGAGCGCTTGCCACCGAGAGACCTTGATCTTCAGCCGGTGATCGCGCCAAGTCTTTCCTAAGCTTGAAGAAGGCAAGCTGGCCTGTTTGCCAAGATTCGCCAGTGCCCCTGTGCGCAACGAAAGTAATGATGGCGAGGCGCAGAAGAAGCAGAAGGACCGCGGGCATTGAACCGCGAAACACAAGCGAAGCGAGAAAACGCGTCGTATGGCAGAAGAACCCCAACACACACACAGACAGACACACATGAGAAGACGAATCCGGAGAAGCTTTTCGAGCTGGACAAGTACCTTCCGAAGCTCCGCGCATGGATTAGCATGGGATGGGAACTAAACGCGAGACAAGACATTCTAGAGAGCCGGCCGGCGTCGGCGGCGGCTTGTTGTATGTGTGTCCGAGCGGAAGTTGTCCGAACAAAACGATCTGAGGCACGTACAAACGCGCAAGCACAGCATGGTGGAAGCAAGAGAATGTGATAAGTTTTGTGGTGATGGTGGTTGGTGGTACGTGCAGATGAACGGCGAACGGCCCGGGGCAGGTGTGCTGGGCGGAGGTGAGTCACGGATTTCCGTTCCGTGAAGCGTATAGAGGCCATCGAACTAGCAGCCGTCAAGAATTCGATCAGCAGAAGGGCCACGAAGTGGGATTGTGTTTCCACTCGCCTCGCCTAGAGTGGATCGACGATCGGTGCCGGCGGAGTTCGATTGATTAATTTGCAAACACATTGGCAGTGGGATGTATGTGGAGTGTCCTTAGAAGATACTGCAAAACGGAGAAGAGCATAATCACGTAATAGACCGGCGCATACGTTTGTACAAAACCGAGCAGGAACCGACCGGGAGAGCGAGGATCTCTCGTCTAGTCGCACGGAATGCTTTACGATCGATCGAACGCTCAGCACCGTGAACAGCTAGGGCAGGATATCAGAGACAGGAAACCATATTTAGCCACAGGGATGCCGCCATACTATTGCCCAGACAATCGACTTCCTCCGTTTTGGAATTTTGGAGGTTAATGTCAGTTCAAGGTTTCTTTCGATTTCAGCTGCTGCGAGCGGTTCGGTTTTGCGTAAAAGCGAGTCTTTTTCCGGAGGGGTAGGCGGTACATAGGGGGGTTTTTTTTGAAGCAGCACCCACCTCAGCTAGTGGAGGTGCTGGTGGCGCTGCCACTGGAAACCACAATTAGGTGGAATGGGCAGGTTCGCTAGCAGACGGTTGGTTCGAACCGCGCGCTACTGTACCGCATGAAGATGTTTAATATGCGACATGACACAAGTCTGCGCGACGCTAGCGCATTGCATTATCATCATGGTCACAGAGTCAACGCGGGTATCAACGCGCGCACGCGTGTTGGGCTAAGGTGGTGTGTTTGCTTTCGGTTTCATGCTGATCGCACCGGTCGAATGGCACGTTTTCTCGCGAAGGGTGCTGGTGGTGGTTGTTTGATTCTAGGCGGTTTCGGTGAGTGTGGAAGTTTGCTTTGTGCAACACGTGTTAATGTGTTATGTAGTTCGTGACATCACTGCTGCAGCAATTTTGTTTTGTTGCCGCCCAAATTAGTAATTGCGCGTAGTATCTGGTAACGAGTTCGTGTTGCACGTGTCACATTTAACACTCCTACGGAAAGACAAACATTTATTGTAGGAGTTATTAAAACAGAAAACAAAATTTTGGGTATCTTTGCTGGTGGCCAAATCGTATTCCAGATTTGTTTTTATATTATTATAGTTTTAACTAGTGGTTTCAACTTCTAGAAATCGTATTTTAGAGTGAATCGAGAACTTTTCCTAAATTTTATAAACGGTTCGTTTCATCCAAAGCCCTTCTTATTGATCAATTTATGGTTTAATTATCGTCAAATACGCTGACCGCTCGCGACCGAATCGTATTTCAGATTTTTTTATAAATTTTTATTTTTTTCCAGTGCTTTCAACTTATAGTAATCATATTTCAGAACTCTGATGGAAATCAGAACTTTTCCTAAGTTTTAGAAACGGCTCACTCCATCCAAAGCCCTTGTTACATGATCAGTTTATGGTTTAATTATCGTTAAACATCCTGACCCAACACATACTTCATTAATTTTTAGAATCGTTATGCTTTCTTATTAAACATCCTGTGGCGTATAACTTTGATGCAAATCGTAGAAAACTCGTGAATATGAAATAATTATAATAATAACATAAATGTATCTTACAAATGCCCATGAAATTTTAAACAAATATTTATGGGTTCAATAGTTTTCATTTATTAACTAAAAACTCTTTGGAAGAATCTGCTCTTATAAATGTCATACCAATAAAACTAATACTTCATATCAATTTCTCTTATAATCATATCTGAACACGAAAAATAAAACAACCATAGTCAGTTCGAGCTTCCACCCGACAGCTACCCGATGGCCACCGGGATGACCACCTTTTTCCGGGTGTTCGAAATTGCTTATTTAACCATGAACAAGCACAAATGTAGCCCGAAGGACAATTGTACCAATTTTTGAACGCAATCCAAATCGTGCAAACCTTGACAAACCGGCGAAGGTTGCACCATCGCACTCGTCCAACGTCCAGCGCACACATATGTGTGTCAAACCGAGGATCAAGTTTCGCGACGAGGAGTGCCGTCTGCATGGGCATGTGACAGTTGTTGCGATATTTTGTTCTTTTTTTTTGGAATCCCACCCACCAAACAAACCATTCGCCACCAACAAACATCCTGCGAACGGAAGGTCGCCCGGTCCGGTTACCGGCGACTGCTTTCGGTCAATGGAACTCAAGTTGGCGCGAATTCCACCGTCAGGTAGCGGTGGCAGGTTTGCTTCTAGGAAAGTCTGGGAAGTCTATGAAGTTAAACTTGAGTGCTTGGAGGAAACAAAAAGCAAATAGCAACAACGAAACCTGAGGTAAAATTACTCCTTCTACACCCCCTACCATCGGTGGGGTGCGATCAGTGTTCGATCGTACTATTATTTACTGTGTGTGATCGTGGGGCTCGATCTGCGGATTCGCGTAGAACCGACGGCCCAACCGGTCCAGTCCAGTGTGCCGTCCATATGCCGCCAATGTTGACGATGACGGCGGATGATGACTCTTGATGGTTGATTTTGATCTTCAGCCCGGGGTGTGTGCGTGTGTCAATGAACGCAACATTCACGCGAATTCGACGCCACGGTCGAAGGTAATCGCGATCGAAATGAGCGCGCACGGCCAGCAAAGGGTGAGGCAGCAGATTTTCGGCCGTAAAGCACTGCTGGGAAACTTTTGCACCTATGGTTTACGATCTCTTTTACAATTTCGCGGTGGCGGCGGCGGCGGCGGCGGCGGCGGCGTCGGTTCTTTTGCCGGGCAGTCATTTACATAGTATCTAATGTTCTATTTCCTATTTTGTGCTTTTTTTTTTGTTTCGTTTTCGGGTTCTCGTTTCGTTGCCTGCATTGGTTGGACCATGCTACGGATGGAGCAGAAAAGTGATGCTCATCATCAACGTTCGTTGGAGGCATTCGCAAGCTATTTCATCAGCTATATCCACGCGCAAACTGAAGAGTAAGTATAAAATTACCTCTTATCCGGTAGCTATTCGTTGTTGCAGGTTGTGTTCCAATGGCCTTAAATTTCAGCCAGCTTTCGATCAACATGTTTTGCACCTGGAAAATGTCATAATACAGCACCGGGTCGGAAAACAGCCGTATGCAAATCACCAATTATTTTCATTCATGAGCCCACTCCTATCCCACGCGTTCAGAATGCAGCAATGTCATCGTACTGGGCGGTGGGTACGGCAACGCGTATAAAAATGAAAGTTCTTTGGCCTTTTGGGAGCGGATTTCTGCGTTCTCTTTTCCGCCTGCAGACCAACCCGGTCCACGCTCTCGTGTCTGCAGAAGTCTGCTCGAACTTGAACTTGACTGATCACACCGGATTCACGATGAGCGAACGCGTCGTGCGGGCCCAAATTCACGCTCTCGTATCGCGCTGGGTGGAATGGAAACTTACACACGTATACAATGGTGCATTAGTCGCTCCGATGCCTGCTACAGCCGCCCAACGTTTTAACCCGTTCCCCTTTCCCCGCTCAAGTCGCGGATGCTTGTGAGAGAGTCGTGTCGTGACGAGATCCGGTGGACCTCTTCCATCGTGTGAGGTTTTTGTTGTGACCCTGACCATGATGAGGCAGGCGGCAGACACGTTTAACCCTGAGCCATTCGTTCGGCCATCCACCAGCGCGTGCGTCAGGTCTTTGGCCGCGCACCGCGTTACATATTCCGCGTTACGATTTGGTGCTATTTAGCAGCGACTCGTTAACCCGCCTTTCGGTGGGGGGGGGGGGGCCGTACAGAACGTTGACTTTTTAACTGCTGGCCAATGTTTCCTTCTCGCGGTTACGGTTCGCGTCGGCCAAGTCTTTTGTTCTACATCCCGTGCATACATGAACCCCGATGCCGATGAGCGGCAGATTTTCACGCTCCGTTCATGCGGTCCGTTTTCGAGGGAGATTAGTTTGTTGTTTTTTGTTTTTTAATGTTTAATTTTTATTTGGCTGTAGTGCTTTGTTGTTAAAGGTAATGGTATGCAGAGAAATTGTGTCTTTAGATGTACCTTTACATCAAATATTTATTTAAAACCACTAAAATAAAATTGTAAAACCAAAAGACGATGCTTCTATTGGTCCTACTTTGTGATTTTAATTGAACTGCAGTCAATAATAAATCTTATTGAACTCATTTAACACACGGCTAGTCGGGTCGACATGTCAGAACAAATTCCATGCTCCCAATCATACGATCTGCGGGATTCAAATCCAAAGCAAAACAAAAAAAAAAACTTCACCTAGACCATAGCAGGAAACGATGTCCATTCCACATGTGGTTCGAACGTTCGTTTTCATTTGCCGCGAGCGAGCATCATGGGCGTGAAAGCCGCGGTCGGTCGGCACATGCAGAGCAGAACCCCCACATCCCCACCACAACCCCCGGTCGGGTCGATCGATAACGAGGATAAAAAGCTGATCTTGCTTATAATGTGAACCATCATCGTTCTTCGCGCGCTCTCCGTTCAACGACTTTGAAGCTTTCGAAGCGCGTGCGCATGCGGGTCGCAGTTGGTGGCCATGTGGGTTGGACAAGGGTGTGAGAAAAAAGCCACGGCGAACGAGAGAAGCACAACGATAATGAAGGCAGCGCCGGTGAGAATGCGTGTCTGTTCCCCTTCCCACTCTCCCCGCTTTCGATGGGGAGGATCAAGCTTTGCGGGACGCTAGCGGAAGTTGACAGAAACGAGCAGCAACGCGAATATGTGGTGATGACCATGATGGGCAAAGCGAACGGGATGAAACGACGGACGGGGACCGGACGGGTGATTGGACGATCGTACGGACGGGGGGGATGGGGGAGTGAGGCACCCTGTCATATGCTGAAGAGCTTTTTTGCTCGACCTTGAACTTTCTTGAGCGCGCTGGTGCGCGAACCATTTCTATTTTAAGCATCATGATTAACCGAAGAACAGCAAGAAGAAGAGCGTCGTTTTCTTCGTGCAAATAGAAAGAGCTAGCTGTACAGCGGAGGCTCTCAGGCTCACAGCACCAAACGTACACATACGCAGTACATAACCAAAATAGCAATAACTTATTCACCTGTGCCGGCCTCCGAACAACACTCTCGGCGATTATGTGTTTGGTTGCCGCTGATCGGTTGCGGAAGCGCCTGCGTTGGCCGTTGGTTCCTAGCGCAGCTTCGAGTTTAATTGCACCGAAAGGCCTGCGAGCGAGCGAGTGAGTGAGTGAGTGTGCGCGCTTCGCGTTACCTGATGTCATTATCTTTGACCTAATCTTAATGAGTTCGTTATGTTTCTTGTTTCTGCTTTAAATTTTATTCTTTGTTGTGCGTTTCGCGCGTGAGAATGAACGCGTCAATCAGCATACTTTATGATGCGCTACGAATGATATTCAAATCCACCACCGGCTTGCCACTTACCACGTTGAGCGAGCTGCTCTACCGTGAAGTTGTTACATAAAGACCACTTTTAACACGTACACGATTTTGCGAAGGCTAAGAGCAATTAGGAACACCATTGTACGCATATTTTCCAGAAATTCAATAATAGCAAAGTTCGATAAATATTTTACATGTTACAGTTACCTCACCGTTCAGTCGTATAAATATTGATACTTGCTCGGACGTTTTTTTTTTTTGTGAATAACCCACGTAAACGTTAAAACAACCATCGTTAATCTGTCGATTTGAATTGCACACTGCATTGCATTTCCAATACTTTTTCATATATTATACTTCAATGTTTTTAATTCATTTCATTTTGACCGTCATGTTCAATGATCAGAACTATAATCTATTTATATTTACGCTATTCTTTGTTTAGAAGTGCTTGAACACAAACACATTTCCATCCATTTTCATTTTTAGTTTTGTGATCGCATCCAGGTAACGGATTGTATCGTTACTTTTTTTGTTGGTTTTTTGTCGTTTTTTTTTTATCAAGACTCCGTTCCGATTCAAGACATGTAGTTGGATTCAAACTTTAATTTTAACTACCACTCTGTACTGTAGATTTTTAAACTTTATTGCAGATCTCCTGAACTCCGCTAGTTAGTTTTGTCTTTCTGCTAGTTAGTTTGCAAAATCGCTTGACGCGTAAAGTGTTTTTTTTTGTTCAAATAAAATCATTTAGAAGTGTCAATATGGCCTCATCATGCTTTATTTGTGTTCTATTTAGATCGATTTTAGGATATGTTTTAGTCATTTAGCACTCAAGGTGCGTCTCAGCTTTACATATATTGTAATGTATTGAAACGTGTTTTTTATTCACTTTTTAACATTCGTAAGTAGTCAGTATATCCTGATTTATCTCTATCAAATACTCTGCAATTGGTTTCTTGCAAAATATAAAGGCTTGATATAAATATAGAAGTCCATCTTCTAGAATCTCAGTTTTTTTTTTTTTTTTTTTGGGACGTCTATTCTTGGTGACAGATGATTCTAGTATTTATCTTCATTCATCTAGTATTATCTTCATTCACTCCTATGATGACCCTGTACAACAAAAGTATTCCGTAAAGTATTCCACTGTATTGATCCTTATACTTTCTAACCCCATTTCCAAAGCCTTCCCATTCCCCCCCCCCTCCTCCCCCCATTCTGTATCGATGTTCGACTAGTTCGATCTAAAGAAGTAAAACTAATCTATACATAACATTCTTGTACACCTGCATGAAATATTTTTTGTTTGATGACGATTTTTTTTTTACTTTGACCCAAATGTCATTTCAGTTCATCAAAATATGCACCACCAAAGTGTGACACGCCGAGAAAGGCATCGACCAGCAGTAATCTGTACCAATCCGAACCGTCCACCGTGCTGCGGAAACTGTCAATCACCGACGGCTCCTGTTACCCGACGTCCGGTGTCCCAGGCGCTGCGACACCGTCAGCAGCCGAAGGTCGCCCGACAAATAAGGTCAGCGAACTTGACACCACCGGAACACCGGTACATTTGATAGCGGGACAACATTTGGACCACCATGGCGGTGGTTCTTCGGGTGGCGATAATCGGACGCTGGAGGTTTTGCCTACCGAAGATGACGACGAACCGAAGGGAACAATCGGTCATTCCACTCCAAAGCGTTTCTCGTTGCAATCATCGTCACCGGTCAACGGGTTGCCCACGCCCAACAATAGCCAAAATCATGCCATATCGCGCTGCAAAAACGTCGATGATGCAAGCTTCATGACACCACCGCGTGGTACGCGTGGTGGAGGTGGGAGCAGCATGCTGCTGTCCTTTACTAGCACTCCGGTCGGTGGTGGTCGTGGGAAGACAACGGCACACCACGGATCATCGCGCAACGGAAGTCTGGAGGTTTCGTATCCATCACCATGTGCCACCAGCGCTGGATTAGCCGGTGATGGCAGCGGCATAACCGGCCGGCGCAGCAAAATCAGCTCACCTTGCCTTGGCGACTATATTGTCGGGCAGCCGGCGAAAGCTCACAAAAATCGACGCTCGCCGTTCGCTACGAGCAACAATAACGCCAGCGGTAACGATCCTGGTGGCCTAAATTCATCCAGCACCATCACCCTGAACAGCTCCATGTTTCAGGATAATGACTTTCCGCTGCTGAACGTGACTCCGAACAAGGACCACACGGCCGACGGTGGTGAGGGACAGCACGTGAAGCGACGAGTTTCACTCGCCACCAAAACGTCCTTCAACGAGTCCCACGATAGTGGCGCTGCTAGCAGCGGAAGGAAAGCTGGTACCCAGCGAAGACGCATCGCACCAACTACAGTCAGTCGGTCGGTGTCGGGACGTCATGATTTCACCTCATCATCGTTTCGATCGGAAAACAATCTTGTGGCCATCGAATGCCAGGAGGACGCTACGCGGGATCCGCGGGGAATGTTGCGCCATCTGAAGGAGGAGATACGAAATGATTTCCAGGCGGAACAGCAAGCACGAATGCAGCGCGTCGTACGTGCCAAGCAATCGCTTCATACGTCTTTCGATCGTGTGGAGGAGGTTGGCTCCACGCCCGTGGTAGCATCTCCATCTTCCACAAACGAGCTTAACCAAACAGCCAGCGCGGATGGTACGGAAACGCCAAAGCAAGTGTTATTAATTGATTTCGATAGAGTCACACAAAAGTCCACCATCGACCGTCTGGTAGCCGTCTATGGGCTCCTGATGGATCTCAACCTGGTGCCGAATGCACTAAACGAGCTGGCCTACTTGATCAATCTGGTCAGCTCGGAACGATATATCGCTGCGGGACCACAAAAGCTGCCCGAGCTAACCGCATCCGTCGTCGGCACGGACAACAATGCGCCTGTGGCGGTGTCACATGGTAATATCCTGCGCAACCCGCACAACTGCGTCTACTTCGCAACGGAAGTACTCTACCACCAACGGATGCTGCTGGCGCTGCTTGACAGCACCTCGCTCCGGGTGGTGGTTGAGAACGACCAGCTGGGCTTGCTGCAGCCGACGTTGAACGGCTTCCTGCGAGACATGCTGGCGCAAAAGATGAAACTTGAAACCGCCGCCATCAACCGGGCGTCGGCCGACGGTGATCTGTCGCTAGCGAACAGCAGCATCACGAACGTGTTCTACCAGCAGGAAAACGACACCAAGGATCACTTTCCTTCCTCCAAGGAGTTTAATGCGTTCAACAAGCAGCGCGACTTATTTTATGCCACCCTCAGGTACACTCAATTTGTTTTGGGGTTTTTAAACATTTTTAACATTAAAAACAATGAACATCACTATAAAAAAAACATCAGCATTCGGCGAAGCTAGACATTACAATTTGTATAACCTCTTTTACGAATTGATACTTTTACATCTTTGAGCTTTGATAAAATGGAATGCTTATTAAAAGTTATTGCAGTGTTTAAAATAGATATTTTTACTTTTGAATTCCATCATTTTATAACATGCCTTTTAGACTCTCTCTCTCCACATCTGATACAGTTGAAGGTAATTCAACTTGTTGAAATGTATGTAGCAAAATCAAAGAATGAAAAATTGGATTGTTGTAATTGTTAAGGTTTTTATTTTCGTCGTTCTGTATTTTTAACGCTTTTATCAAATTATTAAGAGAACAACTAACCTTTTTTAATAGGTTTCCTAGTGTGAATTGACTACGAAGAACGTGTATTTTTGTATAGATCAGCGGTAGTCATGGTTTAAAGAGATGTCATTTAAGTTTTGATTTAAAATTCATTTTTTTTGTGGATTTTGCACTAGAAAAATATAAGTTTAAGTTTTTTGTTATTATTCAATTTCATCATCAACGGTCAATTAATGTCAAAATAGACTTCTAGATAGTCAATTGGTAGATTGATGTGCACGGAACAAGTATTCAGGTCATATTCCCGGAGGTGATTTTTTTTCTCTCTGCTTTATACAATAGTATTTAAAATAACTAAAGCTCTTGCATAATCTTGCGTAAGAACTGTTAAAACAACGAAATCGTTGAAGAAACGACATAATTTTAAATTATTTTTAATATATGAATCAAGATGTGTTGATTTCCCACATAAAAATACTATAAAATCCTCATTATGTATTAGTGGTCATAGCAACGATAAGAGGCTGGGTAATTGGCAAGATTTTACCATTTTTCTAATCGTCACTTTTTATCTGTTTTGTGAAACTTTCGACCAGAATTTGGGAAACCGAACACCTCAACCCAGCGTGGGAGTTTGAGGAGAAGCTCGGTTCAAAGGTACGCACCATGCTGGACATCCTACACCATCCCATCAATATGGCCCATTTGGCTAAACTGTTCAGCGCTCAGCTGATCATATCGTTCAACTTTGATGTGAGTACATGACAGAGCAAGGGCCGTTAAGTGGAGGATAAAATTTCGAATAACATCTTCGTACCCAATTTTGCAGAACTCCGCCAGCGAACTTCAAATGGCGCTACCGAACATAGACCTAACGAAGCTATCGAAACTACGCCAGCGGCTGGTAGCGCCAAGCATTTTCTCCACCCAATACCTATTCCCCGGCAGTCAGACGTTTTTCCGCGATTTCATCGTGGCCAGTGAAAACCATCAGATATTCATCGAGCAGCTGAAGGCGGTCCTCATCCACGAGCTGCTGCAAATGAACGGGTCATCGTACGAACTGCTCACCATATCCGATGCGGAAAGTGGTCCCTCGCGGTCGGAATACGTGGTAAGTGGGGTGACGAAAACGGTGCCAAAGGCGAGCAGCCAATTCAAACGTCGTACAAGTTCCTTTCCCCAATTCGTTTGTACCTAGCGGCCGGTGGTGAACCACCCGCTTGCGACGATTCGTTATGTGAATCGGGGGAGTTTTGGACAAATATTGATAAAACTTTGTTATCATCGTGCTGAAGGGGAGCCTATGTGTGCGTGTGTGTGTGTGTGTGTGTGGGTGTGCGTGATTGCTTTTGCTTCGTGTGCAGTAAAAGAAGCACCCGGTCGGTAGAAGTGGATAATACGGGCACGTTTTCTGGTGTACAAACAAAATGAATGAATTTGTAAAAGCGCGCAAACAGCCCGGGACATGTTGAATCACGTTGAGTAACACCCGTGTGGTGTACAGCAAATAGCCGGGTGGAATATCGAAGCGCGTTGCAAAAGTACTCATTAAAATCTTGTTTGATGAAACGTACGTCATGTCATATCACAGGCATACTATTTTTATAATGCGCCATTCGTTGAAATCGAGGAAAACGTATTAATTAACACGAGCCTGATACATTTTTGCCGGGAACATAAATCATAATTTCCGATCGTGCACCACCGAGCACGCTATGAACTCGGGTACATTCTACGACCGTCAGTTTTCCAGCATTTAGCTGATAAACGCGTGTGCAATATTATCAAATCATGGAAAACCAACCCCTCCGACGCGTACCGTTCGAGTCGTTTCTGAACGAGCGCGTCTGTACGTGTGCGTGTGCGTGTGTATGTACGCGCACACTGGTACGTCGCATCAAAAACGGATCGATAATCATCCGCCTGTTGGTTCTCGCACCCGCTGCACGATTCCGCAGCGCCAGCTCTCGGCCCAGCCGAGACGTCGGTAGTTAGCGCGTACTTTGTGGAACTCCGCCCGCAATTGGAAAGGCGGAAATGGAATGCCCGGATTTTGCACAGTATTCCTCGCTGAGGGTACTGCAGCATCGTGTTGCCGATGTCAACCGGCTCTGCAGCTTCACAGTTTTCCTCCGCTCGATTCGCTAACAGTGCGGTACCGGGCGACCGGGTTCAGTGAACTCTGCCTATGCCGCGAGGTATCTCGTAACAATGGGGATGTTTATTTTTTTTATTGTAGGCATAATGTTGAATGAAATGTTCGGTCGCAAGCATTGTTTGAAAAACCACGATGGAAATATTTTTTGTTTATCACTTATTCGTTCGAGAGAAGAACGGTACACCAGAATCGTTTCCGTGAAGCGTCAGAGACCATGCGTCTCCACCATGTTTGCCAGTCAATACGCCCGAACCATTTCCAAAGCCTACTGCGACATAATGCGACGAGATAACTCTCTCTCTCTCCGCTGCGCTCCCGCCGCTAATTGCCGATAAACTTAATCACTTTTTTTTCTCTTCTCTCCCCATCCATCGCAGGTTCGCCCGGAAACAATCGCCACGATGCGTGTGTTAGCAAAATTTATCGGATTCATCATCGCACGCCCATTCCAGTACGAAGGATGCCGAAGCACGATGGTGGAAAATCGTCAAATCGAGCTGCGTAATATGGTGAGCATTTTGTTGGTTCAATTATTTATGGCCAACAATATATCGCCGTGGGAAGTCCGATGCGTTACCGGATTATTAGTGTAGCGACCACAACCCATGCCCACAACCACAGGTGGGACGACTTGCGAGGTGCGCGTGTGTGCGTATGTGTGTGTGTGTGTCCTAAGGGAATGGTCGAGCCCGATGGGCCTTTGATTCGAGCAACTTTGCTCCCGCCATTCATGGATCGGTGCGATAAAATCCAGCGCCCTGCGGCAACCCCCCCGCTGCTTTATGGTTCCTGCAGTGCGCACCCATGCACGCACTCATACAGACACACCTCCCACATACAGCAGGGACGATTGAGCTGAGCCACTCCGCGCGCGACACCGGTCGGTTTGGAGTGGAGGTGTGCTTAGTTCGCACCACAGCCGGATTCGAATGCTAAAGGCGTGTAGCGCGCGAGGCATTCCGTCTGGTGCTGTCTGGTAATGGAATTTTCTCAATTTCCTCCCTTTGTCACACGAACGCTGAGCGCTGAGAGATGCGGCTCGATACGGAGAGACAGACAACGTGTGAGAAAACGAACGAGAGCGCGAGACAGAGACAAAGAAAAGCCCACCGGAGGTGGTAGTGATTGCGGCCTTGCAAGATCCGGGCGTGTGGGAAAACAAAGAAAATGCGTTCGAAGCTACCATGCGCAGAAACGACCAACCGTTCGTATGTATGTGTGCGTTGGAATCGGTGAGTCCTGGGTGTGAGCCCGGAGACTGTTGTTCTTGAACGGGAAATTGAACCACAAGCAATCCGTCGTACGTTCCTCACCGCAGTGCCCGCACACATACAGCCAACACACACTCAATGGTTGGCTTTTTGCTCTGCTACTCCTGGTAGATCCGGTGTTTTTTTTTATTTTGCGTCCGATGCCGGAAAAGTGTACGATAGAGGAAGGCAAAGGTGTGCACCCTTGTATCCAAGAGGCACTCAACAACAGCAGTTACTGCCGGGACGCTGCTTGTTGCGCATAATCGCGTGATATGTTAAGCTTCGGACTGTATTCGTGGTGCTGATCCCGCGCCACCCAACTCAACCTTTCTGTTTGTTTTGTGTGCCGCCTTCGGTGGCGCTAGTATGCGGCAAGTTTCCGCATGTTGCGTGTTGTTATTATCCGAGTTCTGCACACCCCTCCGCTCCGGTGTGCTTGTATTGGTGATGCCGGCTGCAGAATGGCCGCTCCCTACCATATCAGCGAGTCCTTCGGAGAAATGTAGTCATTTTGCCGGTTCAGTTTCACCGCACGCGCCCAACACACAAATGCCTGCGCTTGTGTGTCCTGTGGTTCTCTTTGTCTGAGCGGATCGCCAATGCAAGGCGGCTTGTATCGTTTCGCAGTTTTCCAAGGTCTACAATAATTCATGCATATGGAGGAACTTGGGAAATAATTTAAATTATGCCATTGATTTATTTGATTTGGGCTATTTGATTTGGGCACATTTGCCTCCATTGTCCTCGTCTGGAAAATATAATGTAACAACTAATACGCATAACTCTTAGAAAACCGTTTACAAGAAAAATTTTACAAATCAAAAGTAAGGTATCGTGTGTTGGTGATCCATACAATGGAGAGAAATCACGTCCCCAATATCCATGAATGATTGAGTGCGTGTGCGTTTGCCATCGTTTTTCAATCTAACTTTTAATCCATCCCACCCTTCGCGTACAGTATACCGGCAGGCAACTATTAACTTTTCGATTCTTTGTTGGCTGTTTTAGGACCTTTGTGGTTTGTGTGGCATCCCCACCTTCAGGACACTAGCCCCGGAAGCTCTCAAAGTAAGAGTGTTTGTAAGCCTAAAAAAAACATGCTTTTCCCCGGTCCACATCGCACCGTTTGGCCTTGCACGCCCGTAAACCCTTCGAGCGAGTAGATTTAGTGTGACGTCCTTTCATTGTTGGCAAATCCAAACGCCGGCTCGCTGTCACGTTGCCGTTGGCATTAAGAGTAAGTGTAGTTGCTCGAACAAAGCAGAGCACGCAGGCAGCAGGGCAAGGGTGTATTGAAAGCTAAACTTTTATAGCGCCACCTTTCCGTTGACAGCTGCTGAAGCGCTTCCAGCTGGAAGGGAGAAAGCGGTTTAGCAAAGTGAAAAGTGAGAAGCAAGGACACACATATTTGATCACCACAAGCTAATTGGAAATTCGCTCAGCTTAGCCTGTTCTTTATACGTATCCGGTATTTTATTATTTCAAACAGCAACTGTAGAATGTGAAGCATTTAAACTCCCTTTTTGAAGGATCCGAGTGATTTGTTTCTTCCATTCGCGGCATGTCATTTGCCAATCTCACACGGTCTTTGTAGTTGATCCTTTTTGTAAATTGATTTCTCGAAACGAGAAATATCTGAGCACATCACATCATTCGGTCGGTTCTGTTGCGTTTGCATCTATTCTCGAATTAGAATTTTCCCATTCAACATACCCTAAGCCGTAGAATGTTCCGCGTGCCATTCGGGAACGACGCAATCAAACGCGCAATAGGCATCAGGCTTCTTGGGTGATAACCACCGACGACGTTCAGTGCGAAAGAATGAGAGATAGAGTCAATGATGTGTTTCTACTCAATGGCACAAGATAGGATGGCAGGATCTGTTTTTTTCTCTTTCCTTTCTAATTCGTTCATTCCAGGCGCTTCCATCATCCCGACTGATGGCTGGGGGTGGACATGTTTGTGTTTGTTTATCGGCGTCAGTGTGTCAGTGGCCGGAAGGGGGAAAAATGGTGGAGCGAACGCATTGGAGGACATGGTTGGCAGCCCGTCAAGCGGGACGATGAAAGCTGTTGCATGTCTTACGAGGACCATTATCGTAAGAAGATACCATTACGGTAATTTTTCCGGGGCCGTCAGCCGCCGCCCAACAGCTCAACCACGGTTGTTGGTCGGGTCGGGTCGAGGACGATCCATCCAAAGTGCGGCACCCTTTGCCCGGGGGCTTATCATTCTTTGTTTTGTGTAGTCTCGCCGGATGCGCTACTAGGATTCGGATCCACTCCGAGAGTCCTTTGCGCGGAGGTTTCGCTCGCAGGCAGAAGCAGAAGCGTTGTGATGTTGCTGTTGATGTTCTTTTTCTGGTGTTATTGTTACGTTTGTTGTTCTAATTTTGATGCTTTCAGCTTCCTGTTTTCTCCTTGGTGTTCGCTATTATAAACAACACCGAAGTTCGTGCTGATATCGATTGAGTGCAGGAGATTATGCTCACATTAAACGCGTTCATCGTCAAAATTGATTTATTGTTTAATACTTTTTTTGTATTTGGGAAATCCAAACACCACTTGGGATTAAATAATTTTTTTAACTCTACAGCTGGTTCATACAGGCGTTATCTCGATTGAAACGTAATGCAATTTAGAGATAACTTTCAACAGTTAACTCTCTCAATTTTAACTATTATCTGTACCTGAACATCCGACGATGCATTTTATGTTTTTGTGACAATCGATTTTCAAATACATGATTTACAATAATATCACAATATTATCATATTCAGAAGATAAAAATTGCTTTGCATGAACCGTAAATGCAATATTTTATCGTTTACATACAATGAAAGCCAAATTCATTGGCAGCCAAATTCAATCCGACATCCAATGCGATGAATGTTTGAACTGGGTATAATCGTTCAACGCTTGGAAACGTATGCATAATTCACATAAATATCATAATGTATGACAAGCATGAGCATGACTTATATCTACTCAAAATTCAAAAGGTGTCTTTGTAGAGCATTTTTACTGCATGAAAGTTGGTATAGATGCATTATTGTCCATTTCTTCTTTTTTCTACAATTTCCAATCAAATCAATTTTGAAATGTCCGATTTAGAGTTTGAGGCACTGTAGCATTGTAGCATCATAGCAACACAAAATATTTGTGTTGTCATGGTAGTCAATATAGTCTTGAAACAAACGGGGAAGCCAGTTGTTCGTCATGTCGTCAGACAGCAAGCAACACCAGCAACACAATTGGCAGCCAATGTCTGAAATATATGTAAAATGTTATGCTACATACAGAGGCAACGTACTGGTAACAATTAAACCACGGCAAATTGTCTCAACCGAAATTGCCACAGGATGTTCAGATGCGTTTGAAGCAATACGGCTCCATCGAAGAAACGAATAACGTTGTTGAACCCGCTGTGTCATTCCTGGTCGGACTTATTTGCAACGAATCCGAAGGGTGTTGTCTACACAAATGCAAAAGGATTTTCACGATTAGTACACCTTTTATCCTATCACAACGCTAAAGTGTTTGGCTCCGCACGACATACATCTCCCCAACGCGTTTACATTCTGGGACTGAAGGCAACGAACTCTCTGCAGTTCAGTTGAGAATGGTGTTCATCCTGAGGAATAATTATACCAGTCTGATCATATTCTATCAACGATTTCCAATACATTATATTCCTTTTATATTTACAAGATTCCTAAAGGTTTTATATTCTCTATCTTTCAGCTGCTACCTCCGTTTGACGTGAAACCGGTACTGCTTAAATCTGTTGCCGAACGTAAGCTGCTCATAACTGTTCCATGGCTTGTTCAGTATCTAAGTATGCTAGACGTGGTGACGCTTCGTTTACGTTACTACGAGGAGCTCTTCCGAATGTTGCACGATATCTATAAAGCGACAGCGATTTGCGGATTTGCGGTACATCGCGATTTGTTCGTCATTCCCACTTCAAAGTTTATCGTGCGATCCTGTTTGGATTGGTTGTTTGATCAGTCCAACGTGCCGGAGGAATACTACAACTCCAACGAAACAACCGCCGCCATCAGCATCATAGATACCATCGCCGAACAAGCCCCTGCTGTCACCAATCGACCGCAGCTTGCCGAAGGGAGAAAACCGACCGAAAAACCCATAGTATTTAACGCACTGTTAGAGAATGTGCTTAGTGCTGCCTGTCCGTTTTTAGCCGATTTTCGCGTTTCGGTAATGCCGTCTAAGGTCGAAAAGACCGTTTCGCGAACGGGACGCTACCGGCACATTACCACACGCTATTCGGGAGCTGTAACGCAGCTTCAGGCTAATACAACCGCAAACGAAGCTTCTTCCACGATTGACGCGTCGATGAATGCTACCACGACGAGCGCCGGCAATAATCTGTCGAAAACGGCTCCGGGCAACGTTCAGCAGCGCTTAGTGGAAGCTTTCCTACAATCGCAAAGCCAGTCCATGCGTCGCACGGTGGAGCTCATCCTGGACCGGTCTACCTCGGCCGTGATAAAAGATTTCCAAATGCTATACATTCTGCCGCAGAAAAAGGCTGTCAACGATCTGATCGCTGGTGCAGCGGTGGACACAATAGAGAAGGCGACGCGGAACATCCAACAGATTTGTGATGAAGCACTGGACCAAATAAATTATACCTGGGACAGCCACGTGCCTAAAATGCTAAACAAACGAATCACGGTAAGTGCTTCCCGACCTTGGTGCAAGCAAAACCGTTTGTTAGCCTTTTTAATACATGATATGATTGCTTTTATTTCCACGCCGCAGGAGTCATTTGATGCATTGCTCCCCATGGAAACTGTAGCGCCTGTGCGGATGTTGTGCAAAAATATCACGTTGGAAAAGTGCCTTCAGAAAACCAACGAATGGCGGCAGTCGTACATTTCCACAACGGGTAAGTGCCGGAGACGTTGGCAAAGCAATTTGGGTTTAGCATGAAACCAATCATCAAATGATTATTTTTTATTTTTTCAGAACTGTTCTGCAAGGACGTGCAAACCGAAGCACAAAGTATGTTTCACAAGTATCAGCATCAGCGGTTTTGCAACATGGCCAAACTCACCTCGACCAATGGCACCCAAACGGAACTGATTATCGAGGAAAATTGTGCCATCATGCCTGCGGGTTTCTATGTAAAACTTCAAATGTTCGTACACAAGGTCGCCTCCAGTCCGGACAGAGTGACCGCCGGCGAGTTGACTGATTTTTTCGCACAAACTCACGCTTTCCTCGACCAGCCAGGTCTCACCACGACACCGTTAATGAACCGCATGTTAGCGTTTATGCTGCTACAATTGGTTTTACTCCTAAGTAAGTTATTAATACACTGGTTTGCAATATATAGATTCTAATGGATGGATTTATTTTTTTCAGTAAAATCTCGCTGTGATTTGAGCGTACCGGAACATTTTGAACGTGTGATAAAAATTTGGAAGCATACGAAATTGGCTCGATTCTGTTCACCGCCACCATCAGAATCAGAGGATTCGCCCAAGAATGCATCGTCGCCGTCCCATGAACGATCGTTTATGTATCCCGGACAAATCGAACAGTACCGCCGGAAGCGCATGCAGCAAGGTAGTGCCGTCGTTATATTAGTTGGATTTGAAGAGTTTTTAACAAATCTTTTCTATTACATCTTCTTTTTCGCGTCTAGATGCCAATTACGTATTTTCTCATTTGGTAAGCAATCGTTTTATTCGCATGCTGGAAGAAAACGCACAACCTCAGCCATATTACGATGTCTACGCTGAGTTCATCACCAGCCTACTTGAGGCGGAAATGATCAGGAAGGATTTGTTGAACGAACAATTTGTTACGATCTTCAATGAAGAGTGGCCAAAGGTATGAAAATCTGTACTTACACACTCTATTTATTTGCTTCCAAGTTTGTGTATTTCTCTTTCATCATGCTTTTCTCTTTCGCTAACAGACTACCCTGGACCGCGTTTCGATCGTCATCAACCGAGTGCTGCAAAAGAGCGGTCAATCCAGGCGCCCGGGGCTGAACATAGACGATTCACACTCGGACATGTTCATGGAAATGCTCTCCGATATTGCACGAGATATTACGGAGCTTTGATATTCGAACAATGATTTCACTAAATCTATTCATCAGACACCAACACCATACGGGTTCACGTGGTCAATACTCAGCTGACATTTGACGGCTTTTTTCATTTCTTTCCTTCAACGAATGTTGTATTTTTGTTTACATACGACGAGCTAATAAATATGTTTTGATAATATTCATTGCATTTCTTCTTTTCCTTTTGAACGTTTGTAAGGTTTTTGGTATTTTTCTGCACAGTCTCTCAACCGGGTGTCTTTTACCGGGTGTGCTCAGTTGTTGTGTGCAGGATTGTTGCACACAAGTAAATGTGTTTCAAGCTGCATACAAGTTGTACATAACATGCGCACAGGTGAGATCATCATGGTCAACCACAATGGCGGCACCAGGATGAAGAAACTTGACGAAAAAAATTTTTTAAATAAAATGTCGTTACCAGCTTTCGGTAAAAATAAACTAACTAGAATTATTTATGTTTAAACCGTTAAAAGCAATAATTTAACTTTTTAAAACATCTTTTGGAATTAAAACAAAATGCAAATTACGAAAATGATTGACTTTTTTATTGTTTTACTCCCCTCGAATGAAATTAGCGACTACAACTTTATACATTTTGTAGCAATTCATAGAAAAACAATTGACAAGATTTAAAAATTCTTAAATTTACTCTCTTGTACTACTCAATAAGTTAAAAGAATATTCATTAAATACATAATTTTGAATTTTTTCTTGTTAATATTAATTAAATTTTATGTTTCTTTTCAACTACTAAGAATTTTTATTACTTTCACTGATTAAAAAAATGTCACCAGCTTGTCGTGTCAATACCCATTTCGGCATGCTGTCTATAGCCAATGGTCACAGCCCCAAGTAGTCATTCACAATGTTGTTAAGGTTTTGAATTATGTTTCAAATAACCTTTTTGATTTGAATTAAAGTGGCGTTTGAAACGTGATGAGTAGTAGTAATCTACTCGATAATCGGAAACATAGCTTTAAATTTAAAAAATATCACTTTTAATCTTCATTTAAAAAACGAAAAAAGGGAATAACATTGAAACGGATTATTAAATTGGAATGAGTAGAAATCGCGTCGATAACTTCAAACGTTTTGTGCAATAAATTCTCCAAGATCAATTCTGCTACCTCAATTCATAGAGTGATTGACGCAATGTTTGAATATTTTTGATCGATTTAAAACTCTAAATGCGCTTTTTTATCAACATTTTGCATTCTGTCCCGTAGATCTCAGCATCTTTGAGAATTTATATTCTTTCTTTGCATGCTGGATGGTACTTGCAAATGTTATTACCTCCAAGAATATAGCTGCTACAACGATTAAGTTGTTCACCCAAGCGCCCGTGTCTTCTAGCTTTTTGTCGTATAGAAATTAAATTAAAGAATTTAAAGCTAGAATCGTTTTCCAATGTGAATTTTATCCATGTTTTTCGAATTTCTTCTAAAATCTTGCGCCTCTATATGTTCTGTGTTCTGAACAATCTCCTGAAGTGGTTCTTTTCCGATCGAGTCTTTGTTAATTTAAAGTTATTTCTCTAAAGCTCAACAGGAATTCTTCTTCTTTTCCGAGCTTTTTGCCTAATTTCGTACCCGACAGATGCGATTCCGTCTCGTCCGATTTGGTGCAAACTTGCCCCATTCTAGTGGGGTTGATTTCGATTCTAAGTTGAATTGAAACTAAGATGATGCTTTCTTAATGTACACTTTCCTACGAAAGAAATGACAAATGGTTTAACCGTTTAATAGGCTACTAGGTCAGAGTTTACTGCTTAAACAATCATAAAATGTAGGGGATTTGGTCTACATTTCCCCGATTTTAAATCCAATGCATTGCTTGTAAATTAATATATAAGTGAAAAATATCGCACTTTACATTATTACACATTACAAATTTTCTAATCGATTGAAACCCCTCTTAACATACAACCCCATGCATGCCTCAAAACGATAGCAACATAAACAGCCTGCATACCTATGCTGTATAGATAATATCCTTCAAGCAAACAGATAAATAAAGATCTACAAAATCACAGTGAAAAACAAATGAAATATTACATAAAGTACGAGCTGTGCTAGCGAGCAAGGGCGACATTATATCACATTGGCAACGTTCAAGTTGGCGGCTGGGAGGCTGATGCTCGAAACGAACGATTAAAGAACATCAATGAAGGAACAAGATGCGGCAAGAAATCATCCTCCGGTCGCCGGCCGCCTCACGGCTAGAGAGAAAAAGAGTGAATACACGACCAGACGTGGAGCTCCCGTTCCCATCCCAGCCCAGCCCAGCCCAAGCCGGCAAAGTGTTGTGATTATGGGAAGGCAAAACAACACCAACAACAAACAGAACGAAACAAGCTGCTTTTCTTCCCCCTTCCCACTTGAGCTTGGCCGTCGGAGAGCCAGGAGAGTAAGTAGTACCATTTATAAGCCAGCAATCTTTTTTCAGATCAGTCCGTGCTAGCCGATCGAACGCGACGGTGCCGTTGCACATACCGTGCGTGTGTTTTGCCCTTTCGCCTTCCCGCCAAAAGCACGCCAAAGGGTCATCGTTACAGTGGGTGCCAACGCCGAGTGTTCTAGGTGCCAAAATGAAAACCATCCTGCTGTATCACGTTTCGCTTTCCGTGTGCATCGCGTTTCTTACGATCCCGTCGACGGGCGGATACATCGTCGATCCCGGTCCGGTTGTGAAGGCTACCAAAGGTAGGCTACCGGCTACGGCGAGGCCCTTTTAGTGTCGTTTTTCGTTCACCTTCCGCGAGCCATTGACCTGTGCGCGGGCTGGTCTGACCGTTGATCGTTGGGGCCTTTCGTTCGGGTCGTTCGGGCTGATGAGGACGGATGAATGGTTGCTCTTGGCTTACCTTGTGCGCTGCATCACTCACTCACTGCATCACTGTGTCGTTTGTGTCGTTGCAGGGGAAATATGGCCCAAACCGAGGAACCAAACCACGGGCCAACACTTCTACGCAATCAAAACGGGAACGTTCAGCTTCCAGGTAATTGATAAGCGGCCTCATTTGAACTACATTTATAGGGCATGTTTACACCATCATCGGCAAACTGTCGGTAATACGTGTTCCGTTTCGGTAGTATGAGTGCAACCACGATCACCGATTAAATTACAACACGCTTACTTCATACCGTCCCAGTGGAAGAATCATCGGACGATAAGAATCATTCTGAATGGGGCGGGATTCACCCCACTTATGCGAAGAAGCACTTGTCACTGAGTGAACGCATCCATAACAAAGACGATTAGTTTCGCGAGAGATGGGATTTAATTGGGCGCACTTAAGCTAATCGCACTCTTACTTTCAAGTCGCTTTCCTTTCGTGTTAAGTCTCTTCAAGCGATGGATGAACGATCGTTGATCCTCTGGTTTGTGGTATTAGAGAGCTTCAGGAGGAAATTAATTAAAGAAAACAATTGAGTAAACAATGTGACGGTTTCGATGGTAACAGCTTAGATGAGTTTAGTTAATAGCATCGATCATTTTGTTTATGATATAATTTATTTGAAATAATTCGATTATTTTAGGTAAATATTACGGTGTTCCATATTGATAATTTTTGTATTTTTATTACAAAAGTGCTGAATTGTTTTGCATTTTCGGAATAAGTTTTTTTTCGATTATCGATAGGAGGTACTTTATTGGTATTTGTTTACATTTTACCGGATTTGAATCTCCACGTGGTAAAATAAAGCTCAGTTGAAAGAAACTCAAAAAATGTGAGCAAAAACCGATTTAAATCCGCTAAACAACTAGGACAGGCTTTTAATTGTTAATAAAAACAGGTTCTGTGATACTCAGTAGAACAGCAAAATACAAAATTATGTTAGAACAAGTTGAAATATTACAGTCCAAATCAAGCTACCTGCATACATTTGCGAGTTTAGGTAACATTATTTGTTAAAAAAAAACAAAGCATACAATTTTGATATTTTGTAGGAAAGCATTTGAAAATAATAGAAATGTTTATAATTGCTATAACTTCATACAATGGTGGATGGTCTGTGGCTATCTTTTCTAAATTCCGATGCATTCTCTGCACAAAATTGATCGCATAATAACCATGTTTAGAGTATAAACTTGGTTAACTAATTATGAACCTCATTGTTCGTCATGTAAAAATGGTTTGTGATTATTTATTTTTTAAAGTTTTTGTTTACTCATTAAGTATATTTCTAAACCTTGTTTCTAATCCTGCACACAGTCCATGAACTTTAGCTGCGATATTCTCGACAAGGCGCTCGAACGATACCAAAAACTTGTCGTATCCATTGGCAACACTACGCGGCGAGCGTTAGTTAGTAGAGGATACCCTTATCTCATGGCCAATGTTCTGCGAGCTACTGATGCATATCGTTCCTGGCGTTCTGATCCCAACTGGATAGTAAGTATTAATACTATGGCGGTGATGATTGGGGTCACGCTCACTAAAACGATATGTTTCGCTTCAAAATTTTAGGGATACCTGGAGGAAGTTAAAGTGGACCTGAAAGCTCCCTGCGAAACCTTACCGTATCTTTCGATGGATGAAGAATGTGAGAATATACTATTTTGAATTGTTTCTCATACTAGATAGATGAACATAAGTATCTGTTTTCTGTCTCATACTACTCAATGTGGGGAGTTTCGGTATATCGACAATAAACGGTATATCTCCCTGTAAACTTTTCTCATGCATATATTTCCTTTACGTTTTGCTTTACCTTGCTTCTTTTCTATTTTCTAACAATGTTAATCAATATCTAGGCATACTTCGGTTTATTGGAGCAATTGGTAGCCACTTCATACAAAAAAAAAAAACGGAATCGCGTTTGAATCGCGCTTTTTGCAGCTTCCATACATTTTTTGTATTCCTTCCGTCTAGAAGCTATCAAACGTTCTTACGTTACTTTTCCGTAATTTATGCTAGGCTAGAAACGTATTGCACTTTCCAGATTTTTATTTTTTTGTGCACATAAAGCATGAAACACTATTAAAAACGCTACCTCATATCTCTTTACAGACACTATCACCATTGACGACTCGCAGGCAAAGCTGTCCTCTTTCTCGATCTGGGGCATGCTACGAGCACTGGAGTCTTTTTCGCAAATGGTTGTCCTTTCCGATGATGCCAGCCTGGTAGGATCGATTGCAAACCGAATGAGCTTGTGAGCCGAGTTTACGAATTATCAACCCGTTGCAGGTTCGAATCAACTCCACCGCCATCTACGATGGTCCTCGCTTTTCGCACCGTGGTCTGCTGGTGGACACGTCGCGTCACTTTATCGATACCTGCACACTGGTCAAGATTCTCGACGGAATGGCGTACAACAAGCTGAACGTGTTCCACTGGCACATTGTGGATGACCATAGCTTCCCGTACGAAAGCCGCACCTTTCCGGAGCTGAGCCAAAAGGGCGCATACCATCCGTCCATGGTGTACAGCCAGGCGGACGTGGCCATGATTGTCGAGGAAGCGAGACTGCGCGGAATTCGAGTCATGTCGGAGTTCGACACACCGGGACATACGCGATCGTGGGGCGTTTCGCATCCGGAGCTGCTCACCGAATGCTACGATCAGTACCGTGGGAAGCTGGGACCGATGGATCCAACGCGCGAATCCACCTACACCTTCCTGTCCAGCTTGTTCCGCGAGGTGATCGAAGTGTTCCCCGATCAGTACGTTCATCTCGGGGGTGATGAGGTTGGGTTTGAGTGTTGGGCAAGCAATCCCAACATTCTGGAGTACATGAAGCAGAATCGGTTGTACTCGTTCGAGATGCTGGAGGAAAAGTTTATCCAGCGGATCGTCGATCAGATCGACGAGCTGAACCGAAGCTCGCTCGTTTGGCAGGAAGTTTATGTCAATGGCGTACGGCTGCCGAACGGCACGGTGGTACACGTTTGGACCGGCAACCGACAGGATCTGCTAAACCGGGTACGTACAGGCTCAGGCTCGGCGGTTTTTAACAGCACATTAACAATCGTTTTCTTTTTCGTACCCTTTTTTAGATAACGCGCGACGGTTTGCCGGCCCTGCTTTCGTCCTGCTGGTATCTAGACCATCTCAGCACCGGCGGCGATTGGCGCAAATTCTACAACTGTGATCCGCACGACTTCATCGGAACGGGCAAGCAGAAATCGCTCGTTTTGGGTGGCGAGGCGTGCATGTGGTCGGAGGTGGTGAATGGACACAACATACTGCAGCGCATATTCCCGCGCGTGTCCGCAACGGCCGAAAAGCTGTGGTCACCCGCCAGTGTGAACAATGCGGATGAGGCGGCCCGTAGATTGGAAGAGCAAACGTGCCGTATGAACCATCGGGGAATACCGGCACAGCCACCGAACGGACCCGGTTTCTGTCTCTAAACAGTTGGGCAGTGAACCGAGCGTTCGTTTGAAGTTGCTTCAAGTGTATTTCCAGTTGAAAGAATAAAACTCACGTTCATTAGGAGCCAGTTGTTGGAGTTGTGTTAGTTATTAATTTGCTCTCTCCAGTTACCAACGACACGTGATCGTCGAAGTAAATAACGCGGAACGTTTATTCCCGTATTGGTAAACTACACTTAGGCGGGCAAGTGTTGAATCGTTGGTTCCAGTTCACATTTCTAGTACAACAACACATAATGGACGTTACGGCCTGGGCGTTCAACGAGTCGCTGGAACAGAAGTTAGTTAAAAAATCAAAGGGTAAGGTCCTTTTTTTAAGGATTAAGGATAAGTATTCTCTATGTACCCTCGCCGTTCTTTGACGAGGTTCCCATTACCATCAAACAACTGAAGTGCAACAAGTAAGCTGGCAGCGATGGACTGGACGCGGATCTCTTCAAGATGGACCCGGAGAGGCTAGTTATGGCCATTGTTAGGAAACGGCGAAGAATAAAAATGGACAACAGGATCATTTGCCGAAAAAATTAATCTGTTTATTACAGTCTAAACAGACCCTAACCACCCAATCACCGAAAAGAGCGATTCTTCCTTCGCTCTGCTTTTTATAAGCACACTTTCTCGTCTTCGTCCTTTCGTCATCTTATCGTCATTTGGGAACCTTACAACAGTTCCCAACAGCCATGGACCAGCTTATCGAGAAGATTTTTGAGCAGAAATAACTACCTATTAGATACTATTCACCCAGTATACAAAAAGGGCGACAAGCTGGACTGGGCCAACTCCGGAGCAATAACAGCTCTTAATGTTGGCCTCAAGAACCTGTTCCGAATGCTCGTCTGCAGACTCGCGCTGCTTGCCAATGGTTTCTTTAGATTGCCAATTTTTTTCTTTTGCTACCGAACCAATTTTGTTAAAAGCAAAATAAAATCAAAACGATGATGTCGAACACGTCCCACTCTCACCAACGTGTTAGGCAAGGCGACAGACTCTCCTGTTTGCTGTTCAACAACACCCTGGAAGGTGTCGTGCGGAACGCAGGCTTTGATATCCGAAGCACGATCTATACCCGGCTTTGCGAATGACATTATTGGAAGGACAAACGAGCTGGTGTGCGAGACCCGATAAAACGCCAAGTCGACAGAATTGGACTTATGATAAATGCGACGAAGTTAAAATACCTGGTTGCCGGGGGTTCCTACCGTAATAGGGTCCGCCTGGGGAAATAGTAAAAGAGTTTTCCTACCTTGGTACGATCATAACTTGTAAAATTCACTGAAAGCAGCGAAATCCGATGGCGCTTTTTTCTAGGGAAATAGAGCCTACTACGGGTTCCATAGACTCCTAAAATCCAGAAGATTCCAAACCCGCTTAAAGTGTACGATATACCACACCCTGGATACGTCCGGTAACTCTGGACGGAAATGAACATTGGGTCATCTTGACAGACGATGCCAATCACCTCCTCGATTCCTTGGGGCATTCGAGCAAGACGTTGTGGAGAAGGAGAAACAACCTGGAACGACCTGGAGAATGATTGGCCATGACCAGACCATGTCAGCACGACCATGAAATGACCAGACCATGTCAGCACGACGAACTCAACTATGACACAGCCAGCTAGATTGTCTACAGGAAATCTCATATAAACGTTTGATCATGGCTACTTCGCAAATACTACGGATTAACAACCCGATTAATGGTGGTAATAGCTATTCTGGACGGTAAGATTATTTGTATCTACTTTTGTAAAAGCTGTAGAAACAAATTGTACAGAAAATGAGTTTCGTTATTTTTATCTATAGATATAAAATATTGATATCCTTCTCTCTTGCGAAAAATTCCTTTTTTCGTAGCAGATTTTCAAAAGGAATTACATAATTTGTAATGTGTTTCCGTTACAGTTACAACATGCAATACACTTTCTTAATTCATCAGCGTAAGATGATCACCGTAAGATGAAATTGAATAACCTAGTTTTAGAGAACATTGTTATCCTCATATAGAATGCATGTCTTATTTTAAAAAATATCATGCTACTTTTATCAAAGCAGGAAAGATAAGCCGAAGGTAAAGCAATTGAATTCATAATATCCATATACGCTGCGTTTCATAATACCTTTGCTTGAGTTTCGGAAGTGTAAACACTAATTTCATTGTCTTAATTTAATTTGGCAAAAGATACTAATCAGATACAATATCACTAAGGTTAGGTAAATCCCTTTACTTGACCTCTTGAGTTTTATTCTAGCACGCGTTTGCGATAAATTCGGGGGAAAAGGTGAAAGTTACTGATAATCATCAATTGGACAATTAATATTTCTTTGTTCTGGTGTTAATCTCAGTGCTTTTTCAGTTCAAGTCAAATGAATCTTTATCTATTATAAAACTTAATTAGTATTAGTTCGTTCAGAAAAGAATGTTTGTTACTTTAAACTTATCGCGAATGCTTCTTTGTGCAATGTGGAGAAATCCTTTTAGCATGTTGCTAATAATTTTTAATAGGCAGTGGCGAATGATCACTGCACGAATCTAGCTACTATATTATATTATCAAGTGCTAGCTATTTTTTTAAATTCTCACATACTTCCCCATAATCCCAGCCCTCCGCATAATTGAATTTACTCTTCATTCAACTTTTGCTTTACAAATTGCTAAAAAATAGACGGAGTAGCTCGTAAACGACGTTGTTTAGTGTCATATATACCAGGAAAAGATCGCGTCATACATACTATGACAAAAATCTGCATTGAATGCAATTAAGATCTATCTCTATCGTGCATCCCTTATAAAGGAACGTCTACACCTCTTTTTGTCGCCATTTTACGCCGTCCTACAATTTTTTCGGTTCGATTTCGAACTCCATAAAACATCATTTCTATGTGGGTTTCGAACACCAACCAATACACCGCAATCATTGAAGTAGATCTATGACATGGGGAGAACAACGGCACTGATTGATGCGACAGCCATGGTAATACAACGCTCAAGAATTAGCGATATCAAATATAAATCTTGTCTGTTATAATGCTTTACAAACTTCAAAATCTTTACAAACTAATTGTCGATAATTTTCGATTACACATTTTTTTCTTTTTAACTTTATGCTTCAAGATGCACTATTACTCATACAGATTCAATTTGTCATTGATACCTTTTTTTCGAATCCAAAGCTATCCTACTAATGTTCAGCTGGCATTGCCCAGTATCATGTGTCACTTTGAGAGTTGGATAGTTATTTAAGTTTTTCATACCGAAGATTCTTTCACCGTAAAAAAAAAAAACAATTTTTAACAAAGTTAATCATTTAAAGTAATGCATTCGTGCATCGAACTTCGATTGTGTACCTGATTTCATCTCATTTCAGCGATAATTTTGTTTTTATCAGCGCAGATTTTCTCACGATAGAGCCACAACCAAATCTCAACTCTAGATCTATGGGAAAATGGTTAACTAGCCTGTTACAGAGATAAAACGAGTCTCTTTTACTGGAATAATGGGAGAACATAAGACATAGTTTCCTAAAATATGATTATTTATTATGTATGATATGATTAATCAAAAAAAACTTCGTACAGAGTCTTGGCAAGTTTTCATGCAAGACTATGTATTTACAATATTGTTTTAATTTTCATTAGAAATTCAGAGTTGTATTAATTATATAGAGCTATAATATAACATAATTAATTATAGTTTTCCCTAGGAGCATTTTTCCTCCTATTTTCATGAAATTTAAATGTCGGCTATTAAAAAATAATAAGAAAATTTGTTTCTTTACAAAAAGATTACAAAGAAAAAGTGTCATGTGATTCCACTGCTTCTATATTTTACGATACCAGTGGATGACTATCATATGAAATTGCTGCGAGTAAAATCGTTGCATGAAAAACTCGAATTAATTAAGAATACATCAAGGATACGAAAAACAACTACTTTATTTATTGGGTTTGTTGGGTAAAATTGAGAAAAAAGATTAATGATCAAGCCAAAAAGAAAACTATCAACCGTAAATGTGGCTAGAAAGAGATTCTACCGTAAGGGAAAAAAGAAAAGCAAATCGAAAATTCATAAACATTAACTACCTCAAAAACCGGTGTTCCTAAAGGTATGTTTGCAAATTATTATGTTCCGAATTCTAATCTGAAATTTTGAGACTTTTGTTTGAATGAAGATTACTCATAGAAAGATTACTCATGTAATGAAGATTACTCATAGAATTTTTTTCAACTAATTTACACAATTTCCGGAAACCTACAATGTATTTTTGCCATTTCTTAAAATATTTTGTGATATTTTTAAACATCCTGTCACTTTTTACCTTTTCCTTCAACCAAAGTAATATTCCTCAGTAATATGTTTTGCACAATTGTTACACCAAATGACCGACGTTGAAGCCTCCGTGCCTTGCCTAGCTAGCGATCGTGACGCACGCGTTCCCGTAACGCTCTATGCCGAGATGTAACAATTCACCCCGTTCGCATCTCCAATCTCGTGGCCGTAAGGAATGAGTATGCAGAACAGTGTAACATAAATGACCACGCAAACGATCGCCACCGCCCGATCGAGCAGCTTCGCTAACCGTTCCCAGTAGTTGACCTTCTCATCCTGTGTTACCTGTGGGGTTTCGGAACATATTGGGGCAGTTTATCGCCTGCGTCATTAGCTTTTCAAGAAATCAACTTTACCTTGTAGTTCAGTTCCAGATAGTCCGCGGCCAGTATCAACTCCGCTACACGGCTCTGCGAGAACGAACCCGTCAGCCGGTCGATAAACGATCCGGTGATGGAGTTGCGATTGAGGCGCATTCGAAGCCAACAGTTGAGGAGCGTCAGTATCAGCAACGCCACACCTATCACGGCGGAGCAGAGCAGAAAGATCACTGCAATGGAAGAGTCGCAAACAACCGACATTACTAGCTGGTGCTGGTGTTGATTTCTATAGGCCACATTACTGCAATTGGGAAGCGTGTCGCCATTGTATGGAAGCGTCCATTCCAGCTGCTTGAGGTAGCTAAAGTGCGTGAAGATGGATAATCCCAGCATAACCTTCCGTTCGAAGCTGCTCGATCGCAACCAAACGATGTACACATTGAGCAGCGCTAGAACTGAGAGATGAAATCTCGATAAAATCCCACCTTCTTTGACGTTCATTGCACCCGTCACACAACTCACTCAATATGGGTCCGACGATAGCGACATATTCGAAGCCCGGTTTCCTCACCAGCATCACTTCCACGCTAAGAATGGTGTACATGTAGTTGTCGCTCGAGCGAACGACCGACCGTGATTTGTCCAGCGAAACGATGCTCCATTTCGGGCTGCCAAATTCCCGGTTTCTCGCCAGGCACACATCGAGCAGGTGTATGTCTACCTCGTCCATCGAGTTGGCCCACGTGCCGTACCACATATTGCACCGATGGACATCGTACGGCCAGCGCGAGTAGTCGGCTTCACACTTGGCGTTCATGCTGCATACGGGCAAGCAAGTGACCGTTCCGTTCTCTGCGACCGTACACTTCGGGTTCGCACAATCGGGCAGCTCCTCGGGATTGTAGAATCTGGGAGGAAATTAGAGAGAAAACAAAACGCACCCGTCAAACTCGCCGCGATACGCGAGCAATTTTTTTGCCGATAAACGTACGAGGAAAAGTGGCGAAAGTCCGGAAACCAGATCTGTTCCGTGCTGAGCGCAAGACGTTCGATGCCGCCCCATTTGCTGCTGTCCCAGTGTAGAAAATCGTCCGTCCATTGCTGTTGGGAATCGAAAGGGAAACAGCGTAAGAATCCAGAATCCAGGCAAACAGCAGGAAGCTCTCAAATACGTGATGCGAGACAGAACACGATCGTATTGGGCTTCCCATCGCTTACCAAATCCATCCACACGTCCACTAACAGCAGGTCGTTCGATACATCCTGGAAGAAAAGCATCGGATAGGAGGAGAGAGGAAAAAAACAACAGGAAAAACTAATCTATTGGCACGCTAAATGGTCGCTGAACGTACAAAGTCATAGGTTAGCACGTGATACGACACGCTCAAATTGACCGTCTGAGAATGCTCCTTCCTTGGTCGCACGTCTGCCTGGTAGCCTTGGCAAAGGAGTGCACTTTTCAGCCTGTTCTCCACGTTCGTCGATTCCTTGCCGCACTCGATCGATGCTACCCGTGCCGAACGTCATCCAGAAGCAGAGGAACAAAGCAAAAACACGCATGTAACGCGGCTGCAGCAAGCGAAATGTCACGTACGAAGGCGCGTGAATTGGTAATACCTGCTGGTAGTACGTGATTTAGCAGGAATGCCATCCATCCGAGCCTCAGCAGGACGAACGGTGACGACCGATGCAGCGGCCACCGGTGGGCAAACATCGCTCCGGACGGGGAATGATCGATTGATCGTACGGGTCAACCAAACTGCAACTCACCACTACGACGACTGCCCGATCGGACGGTACAGACGCGTTCCACACCACAAACGCAATTGAGTTGATTAGGAAGCGATGGCGGAGTTTCGGTAGGCGTCAACTAACCAATCCTCCTACCGGATGTTTCTGCCGTTGTTATCTTACGGTAGGGAAAACAAAGAAAGTTGTTTTGACCCATTCTCGAGTGCATGAAACGGGACGGGAACACTGGTAGAAAAAATTGCAAACAAAAATAAACCTCCGGTACGAATCGCAGTAGGCTGGTTTGCGATTGGAAGCTGACAGATTTGCATAATATCGAACCACTTTTTTCATCGATAATTTGTCAGCAAACAAATAATTAAGTGATGAATGCTGAATATCATATCATATCGCATGATGCCAGTTCAATATCTTCCATAACCTAATTTGAGGCATTTTTTCAGAACTGATGTAGAGCATATAATTTGTGTGGATTTTTTATTTCATTTTCTATCTCATTGTAATGACAGGTTTGTAACGTATTGTAACATAATTGTAGAAATATAATAAAATAAATATTACAATTATAAAAATATAATAACACATATATAGATTTAAAAGCACATGTTAGATGTTTATTAAAAATTAAACACATGTTTTACTGAGCAAAATTTTTTCTAATGTCTGTACATTTTTTTTAATTAAATCACTTCGAAAAATAATTTTGAAATTAAACTAAAATCCTCTTTTTCGGTTAATTGATATACCATAATTGAACTCTTTCCATTGTTCGGCTTCATCTTAATCTTATACTTTTACTTTACTTTTCAAAAAATATTGTTTGAATAAAAATTTTAACAAAAAACTTTTACCTTTACACGATTATGAAATTATAAACAGCTGCTTTAAAATACATTCTAATTAAAATAATTCCTTGGATTTATTACATAATTAAACAAGAATTTTAGGAAATTTCAATATTATTTTTCGAGATTTTCGAGTTCAAAAAGAGGTAATAAAAAGAGGTAATAAAAAGAGGTAACAATAATAAAGAGGCTTTATTATGTGTTTCAAGTAACATTTATTTTTAAACTTTTCGAATATCTGACTTGGGTTTGGCATTCTTAACAATTAAATATTCTAATTGGTCAATAGAATAGAAAACTTGTGATCTCTTCCAATTACTCTAAAAATACAAAATAAAAATATGCAGTGAACCTTTCCAGTAATATTATAATTGAATAAATGTGTTAATGTTACGTTAAATTAAAAACTTTTTGAATAAACGTCCTTCCATATAACGTTGAAACGATAAAGATGATTCGAAAACAAATAAAATAAATTCTAATGTAGCCGAACAAGACATTCTCCTACTTAAACAACGGTGAAGTGCTTCGTCACTTTGAATTGCCATTAAATGCAAAGAAAATGAAGGTAACTTTTTATCCACAATCAAATAAATTTTGCTCAACAGGAACCTATTGCGTGCTGCAAATCATGTAACAAAATGGAGTCGAATTATTGCAAAGACTACTCTCACGTGTTCTTTTTAATCATGTGTAATGATTTTCTGGTAGTACGGGTTTTTTTTATACGGAGTACCTTAATTGATCGAGCTCTCCGAAGTTCCACTATTTCAAAGTTTTACGATACAATTGGATGACTATCAGTTTAAATAGCTGCAGGTAAAATCATTGTATGAAAAACTCTAAAAAATAATTGATAAATCAAGGATACCAAAAAGAACGACGTGTTTATTTTTATCGTCTCTCATGATTTTCAGGGTTCCTTTTATAAAGAGTACCTTAATTCATCTACCTATCCAAAGTTTCAAAGTTTTAGACATAGTTTCTAGGTCGAAATCTCTCCAATAAATAAGACTGAGTAATATTCTGAATAATCTGAGTCTTCAGATCCATTAGCATTTAATTCATTGAAACTCGTTTCATTCAATATATTTGCAAGAATTTTAAGCTATGCTCAATATTTACACTAGCCGAATCGAATAATGCCTTCACTTTGTTTATTATTCACTATTCCATTTTTTTTTTAAGTTATTATTGCTCAACACTTGTTTTAGTTACATTATGATCAAATGAAATGAACAAACAGTGGAACCAAAAAGTGTTTTTTTATTATTTTTGAGATCGAATTATTTAGATCGAATATTTACTGATCAAGTTCAAATTATTCTAACCATCTGGTATTGCCAATTCCAGCATAACGACAATGTTAGCGATCTTAAGTGATGCAACATTTATGTTTACATTGCACCTACAATCAGGTTATATTGGGATTAATGCGAAACATTGTACTCGACACGCCAACGCCATTACAGTGGCCCGATCGCCTGCTGATCGGGGAAAGGTTGGCCGACTATTTGGCCAGGACGTCTCTGCCGACGGCGAGTTTCCTCTAACGAGCGTTTTAGTGCAGTGCAATAAAGATCAGGTACGGAGAGCCACCGGACCCGAGCACGTCCGTGGGCAGGGTGGGAAACTCCACACGGTCCACACGGTGGTGAGCGTGGGAATGAATGAACCTCGGTAAGGATTTTCCCGGCCAAGTTTGATTCTCACGTTTGCCAAAGTGCGCCCGGTGGGAGCGTTGAACGGGCCGAATATATGCAAAACAGCCAAAAGGATGTACTGCCGCCCGTACCTGGCCCAACAGCGAAGACTGTTTGGTATGGTTCGGACGATAATACCTCTTGAAATCTGGCGAACACATGGTCGAGCAACAAATTACCGAGCGCTGTTTGTGTGTTTGGCCGGTTTATTGCATTGTTCCCGGGGTAAGCTGTTGATTTTTGAACGCTAAACTGTAAACAAGCAGGCATGCTTGTAAACGTACCGCACCTGCATACGGTTTCAGTATGCACAGGTTACTACGATTGCTACACTAGATACTCCCGAAAGTAACCGAAATTAAATCACGATCATGCTATTAATGAAACGCCCCACAAAAAGTGCTCGCTGCAGGCCGAAAAAAAAACCCTCCGTACACACTTTGCGCACAGTGCATGGGAAAAGCAAACGGTTTCCATTTCCTTTTTGGCACACCATCCACCATTGTTGTTTTTCTTTCCCACTCGTTGCGTTGGGTAGCACCCCTAACGCACCGCCCATAATTTTACACCGTTCTTCGCACCATCGCATTTCCACCTGTATCCTGCAACCAGTGCATTCCGGATTGGGTGAAACGGACTTTCGACAGCAAAATCGCCAAATGCAATTACAATGCCAGGTGCGGCGGTGGCGGATCGGGTGAAGTGCAGCAGTGATTGCAGTTCCTTCCCGAACTACGGACGTGCAGGTGGTAGCATTTGCGATCTTCATTAGCACCGAAGCAAACACCGGCGACGCCAGAGCAGCAAGATGAAAGTCCTGCGGAAGCCGTGCGCCGATTCCAATCAAAACATATTGGGTAAGTTAAGTGGGAGCTTAATTTGAAGGAATCTTGACGCAGGCACGTAACACAGACGCAGGCTTGTGGGAAGTTTTGAGACAGCCGTTGTGGCCGTCGTCAAACAGTGTTCGAAGTGTGTGCGAAAGAGAACGATCACCGTCCGATTGCTAGCAGCAGAAGGAAACAGATAGCGAGATCGATGAAGAATCACAGCGTACCGTGCAATAGAGTAACAACAACAACAAAATGAGCCGTAGAAAAAGGACAGCAAATGCACACCAGAGCAGGATCGACGATCGTCGAGGGTGTGAATTGACGGAAGCATTAAACAAAAATGGAAGCTGCTTAGCTGCTCACAAACAGGCTTCGCGTCGCGGTACCTTTGTTCGTTCGATTGATTAGTAGCGCTCTCGGGAAGCGATCAACTAGATAGGATCACCGTAGAATGGTTCGCTAGTACTATAAACACCAACTTAATCGTCTGCACCTAAGCTAGGTGATCCTGGGCACCGTGTTCTAATGTCCGATTGTTTCCGGCAGGTCTAGCGGCTCGGTGTGCCATGAAGGAGAAAAGCAAAAATGCCGCCCGCTCGCGGCGGGAGAAAGAAAATGTGGAGTTTCTGGAGCTGGCCAAGCTGCTCCCTTTACCGGGTGCGATCACATCGCAGCTCGATAAAGCGTCCATCATCCGGCTCACCACATCGTACCTGAAGATGAGACAAATCTTTCCCGAAGGTAAGTTTGGCGAACAAACGCTAGTGCACATCCACAGAGAAAAAGCAAGCTGAAGAAAGCTAACTAACTAAACTAACCGGACCATCACCTTGTTCTAGGGTTGGGTAATGCTTGGGGCTCGGCCAATAACCAGCCGAATGTGTGTGACGCTAGCATAAAGGAGCTTGGATCGCATCTGCTGCAGACGCTCGAGGGGTTCATCTTTGTTGTCGCACCGGATGGCAAGATCATGTACATCTCGGAGACGGCATCGGTCCATCTCGGGCTGAGCCAGGTGGAGCTGACGGGTAACTCGATCTACGAGTACATTCACGCGTACGATCAGGAAGAGATGGCAACCATTTTAACGCTGCAACAGCCACACTCGGGCTCGTCCTGTAGCGTGCCGAACGCCGTTCCGACCGAGTTCAACCAATATCAGCAAACTCCATCGAACTCCGGTAGTGACAGTGGCGGCGTCTCGTTAGGATCGTCGGAACACACGGTGCAAATCGATCATACCCTTCTGGTGCAACCGAATGCTCATCCACCGACGGCACATCGGCACAGCTTTAGCCAACAGCAACGATCCTACGTGATTGAAATGGAACGTACCTTCTTCCTGCGGATGCGCTGCGTACTTGCGAAACGAAATGCCGGACTTACGTCCGCAGGGTACAAGGTAGGGAGAGCATTTCAGCAACCGGCAGCCGGAACGAACCGTAACCGTTACCTCTCGCACACAGGTTATCAACTGTTCCGGCTACTTGAAGGCACGCGTCTTTCCGCACGAATCACCGAACGCATCGGGGTACTGTTGCGTCCAGAACCTAGGTCTCGTGGCCGTCGGTCATTCGCTGTCGCCGTCGGCTGCAACCGAGGTGAAGCTGCAGCAGAGCATGTTCATGTTTCGCTCCAGTTTGGACCTCAAATTGATCTTCCTCGACGCAAAGTGAGTTGAAGGTGGTGCTGGACCAGGAGGAAAAAACACGCTGTTCTGATCACTAATGTGGACTACTCTTCTACATTTCTTCATCACCAGGGTGTCACAGTTGATGGGATACGAAGCGCAGGATTTGATAGAAAACACCCTGTACCAGTACGTGCACGGGGCGGACGTTGGTCACATTCGGCAGGCCCATCAAACACGTACGTTCGTTTGCGGCGTAGTTTGGTGATGTGCGCATTTTATTCATCCTTTTTTTTTGTTCTTTTTTTGCAGTGTTGCAGAAAGGCCAAGTAACGACAAAGTACTATCGATTCCTAACCAAAGGAGGAGGATGGCGATGGGTTCAATCGTACGCCACGATCGTGCACAACACTCGCTCTTCCCGACCGCACTGCATCGTAAGCGTGAACTATGTGCTGAGGTATTGGTTTTTGTTTGGGGGAAGTTTTTTTTCCCAATTTTACCACAATTTTTACACGCCTTTCCTGCCGCTCTTTTGCAGTAACTTGGAAGTGCAGCATCTACAGCTGAACGAATGTCAGGGAGCGAAACCTGACCTGAGAAGGGCACAGTTTGAGCTTACCGTAGCATCCTCTGCTCCACCAGCGGCACCACAAGCAGTGTATCATCTCGTTCCAACACCACCACAAGATTCTACCTCCCAAAAGCTCCCCAACGGCAATCAATGCCAACCATTCCTTTACAACGACACACTGCAAGTTCTGCCGCAGCATGAGGAAACCTTCACCCCCAGCACGGAGCGGTCGGAAGATATGGACAACTTTCTTCAGTTCCATCACACTCTCGATTCGAACGAGAGCACGATCGCGGAGCTGAGCGGAAGTGGTAACGGTGACGCGTTCCTACCGACCGATCTCGGCTACGATCAGTCGGCGCAGTTTACCGACCAAACGCAACAATCGAACTACTCGTTCGCGCAGGAAGCAACGCACGCATCCTTTCCGATGAGCGATTTTATGGATCCCTTTTACGAGCAGCTCTACTCCACGTACGACACGCATCCACCGGATCGGGAACTGATACTTCGCTCGTGCTCGGTCAGTACCAGTGGGTCGGATGCGTGACGCAAGTGACGACCGCGAGCACGGAGGAGGTAAACTATGCTCCGCCAGCTAGTACTTAATCTATTCCAGTGATATTTCATTCGCGTGGCCAGTGCGATCCTTTCCCTGAATGATAACGCTCAAATAGGCTTAAAACCGAACGAACGAATTGTACCAGTACGATAAAAATAAGCGATTTTTTTTATAAAATGATATTACACTAGATTTAACCGATAGCTAACCGTTAAGGGTATCGTTTCATGACAACTATAGTATGTAAAAATAATCTAAAAATTCCAATAGAAAACTTACTCGTAATTTTTTTTTATTGTTCGCAAAGAAATGCGTTTCGACGTCATTCGCCACTACAATTCGTGTCGATTCATAGAACCTTATCCCAATCCTTGACGCACTAGTGGGCGTCTGTGAGAATTTTAATTATAAATAGTAGCGTCCCGTACGCAACGAAGCATTCCTCACGCTGCACTTGGTACTACAATCTACTAGGCGGACGTTCCGAGTTCAAGAGTGACAGTGTAGGTTAGCGTCTATCGACATGATGCAGAGAAGAGCGTTCTGCTTCACAGTTCTGTTGCTGGTTTGGCAAGTTTATTATGCAGGTAAGCGATTTTTCGTCTTGCGATTTCCCAATAACAAAGTATGCCATGCATTTTGTCCACAAGTTTCGTTCGACTGCGATGGTAATAGTACGTCTATAGATGACCAGTTGAAGAAGGAACTGCTCTGTTCGAATTACGACAAATCGCAACGGCCCGTCAAGGATCACACCACTTGCGTGAACATTACAATGCTCATGAATGTTAAAAATTTCCATGTGGTAAGACCACCAGCATCGCAACATGCGCAATAACGTTTGGACTCAACTACACGGGTATGGCTTTCTTACTAGGTCGAGAGTAAACCCTCCGTGTATATTTCCGTATGGATGACGTTCGAATGGAGGGATGAGTTTCTACACTGGAGTCGTGCGAAGTACGGCTTGGATAAGATAACCGTATCACCTAGCGACATATGGCAGCCAACGATCGCTTCTTTCAACGAGTAAGTTTAGATATCGGTAGCAACGGCTTGCTTTAAAGTTCCCTGTTTCATGTCTCATCGTACGTGTACAGGCAATCCGTGGGCACTCCCGAAAATTCCTGTAGAAACTTCGAGTGTGAGGTAAAGCTCAACGGAAACGTTTCATGCACATCTCCATGTTCGTACCAGGTAAACTGCGAAAGTACCAACGCCGCCTGGCCGTTTGACACGCTAACCTGCTCACTGTACCTGAGCAGTTGGCTAGAGACAATCAACCAACTGAATATTACTGAGCAATCAAACGTATCTCTGCAACATCTTACGACGGAGCGTTCGTCGTGGAAGCTGCTGGTGGTGAATAAGTTGATAAACGTGGTTCCTGAAATGCACAACTATTATATGACAATGGAGTATGTTTTCAAATTCGAACGACACACTGGTGTGTATACCGCCATTTTAATGCCAGGATTCGGTAAGTCAGGTGGAAATAGGAAACAGGAAATAGGTGGAAGAACGTTGAATGTAGCTTTTAATGCACTTTTTTTTCTTCCTCCTGCACTCAGTAATGGTTGCCGTTTGTTTGACTGTGCTTTGGCTAAACAGCAGAAGTAATGAGCGTCTCTACACACTCTGCGCCACGTGCATGGGCCACTTCAGCTACATACAGTTCATTTACTTGCACATTCCCGAGCACAGCATGGAAGTACCATCGTTATGTAAGATAATTCATTTCTCTAGTACGACAGTTAGCATACAGAGAGTGCATTATAAAATATATTTTACAACTTTTTTGTTTCTTTATTAGTAATTTTCTTCCGTGATTCCCTGTTCCTTAATATAGCCATGTTGACTTACACCGTCATTTTGAGACACATGGCACAGACCAAACCCAATCGTTCGCAGCGTTTGGTCGATAAGCTTGCCATCAGAGTGGCAGCCACTAGCTTGGGACGTGTGTTACTTCAACCCATCGATCTACTCGGCCGATCGAAAGTGGATGAAAATGGATCGGCACAAGATAACTATAACCACATGGAAGCAACGAACGGGGATAAGGTTGATCTAGTCATCGATGAAACAGATAATATTACACCAGAGGGCGCTCGAGAGCAACATACCGGCGACGAGTTAGTTGTTACGTTTGTAGATCGAATTTTGTGGACGTGCTGTGTGTTTTGTTACCTCTTTATGATGTGCGTCTTTTTACCACACGAAATTTAGTCAAATTTAACATGCATTTTGCTATTATAACTATGGATCCAACATAATTAACGGAGCACCATTCGATACAGTTGGATACGAAAGCAACGATTTCCAAAGTTTTATATCATTTATCTTACACTTGACACTTTAAATTAATATGTACGCTAGATGAATAACGCGTGTTTTGTTCAGTAAAACACTCACTTTGCTGTAAAGTGCTCTATCATCAAGGGTACATTCAGCATAGCATTAGTCTCGTTACCACAAATTGTGGGCGTATTTCAGATCGTTTGATAAGCGTGTTGTATTGAGTTGAGCTGAGTAGACCGCATCGTCAGTATTGCAGTTTCATCTGCACGAAAAACATCTATTTGCTTCATCGCTCTTTAATAAACGCAACACAAAGAAACAAAAGCATTCATCATGTGGAAACTTCAAGCTTTCTTAACGGCGTATATTGTAGTTCTATCTTTCCACTGTGGCGGTACGCTTGGTTTGCTTCGATGCATATCCATTGGAATGTTTCAAATAATCTCTTCAATCCGTTGCTAACGTTCTTCCATCGACCGGTGCAGGTGCTGTCAACTGTGATTCTTCAAACGCTCCGGAAACCAAGGAAGGAAAACTGCTCCAATATCTGTACTGTAACAAACAATACGATAAAAGTGAGCGTCCTGTGAAGGATCACAACACGGCAGTGAACGTTTCAGCGGTTATGCATATTCAAAACTACGATGTGGTAAGATTGTTCTCATACCATCCGTGTTTCATGCGATTCTACGTTGTTTGTTTGGTCTTTCTCGCGCATCGAAGAGTGAAGAGAAATCGACGCTATTCCTGTACGTCTGGATGAGCTTATCATGGCGAGACCAAATGTTGGTTTGGGATCGAACGGAGTACGGTGTCGACAAACTGATCATCGATTCTGATGAACTGTGGCGACCAACATTCCTTGCATTCCATAAGTGAGTAGACAACAGACGGGCACACAGATGCAAGATACACTAACGTGCGCTTCTAACTCTTATGCATAACAAAACAAGTCTCAAGAGTGGTAACGGAGATAGTGCCTGCGCCAACCATCGCTGTGAAGTAAACCAAACGGGAAATGTGCTGTGTGTTCCACCGTGCCAGTACGAGGCGCTTTGCGTTAGCAACACTGTCAACTGGCCATTCGATGATCTCCAGTGTACCATGTTTTTGGGCACATGGTTGGAAGATTTTAATGAAATAAACATCAGCCGCAAATCGAACGTGTCAACGCGCCACATTGAGGTGCAACATGCCGAGTGGAAGCTGCAGTCCTCGAAAATTCTTCACATTTTCCTTCCAGACAACACTAGCTACCCAGCGTTAGAGTACATCTTCACGCTAGAGCGGCACGTAGCCATCTACGGAGCTATTTTGACTCCCGGATTCTGTAAGTGGGCGTTCGATTAAATCGACATGATTAGATTTACCAGGTTTCTCTATTGTGTGCCGATTGTTTCAGTAATGGTCATCATCAATTTGGTTGTCCTTTGGATGAATTGTAGCAGTAACGAACGGTTGTACATTCTTTGCGCAACATGCATGGGTCACTTCACCTTCATGGAATACCTGTACTGGCGTGTACCGTACCACGGCGAGAACGTTCCTAAAATTTGTAATATGATCAATTGGACCAGATTGGATCTAACTCTAGCTGGAGACTAATTGGTTCTGTTTGCAGTGCTGTTCTTCCGCGATTCGCTGATTATCAACGTTATCATGGTGACTTTTACCATCGTTTTGAGACACACCGGCCCAAAGGCTGACGATAGCTCGGAGCGTTTGGTGGATAAGCTGGCCAACAAGGTGGCTTCTACTGGCTTGGGACGTGTGTTTCTTCAAACGGACGATGCGACCGATGGTAAATCGTCGGGAACATCTGAGGACGAAAACAACGAGCGAGAAGACGTTAACCGAGCGGAACATGCCGATGGTGATACAGTCAATCTAGTGGTAGATGCATCGGAACATGCAGCTCCTGTTTCGCTGGCAGGTAGTAGTGCCGACCAAAAGCATGCCAATGTGGTTACCATATTCATGGACAGAGTAATGTTCGTATGCTTTACGTGTTGTTACGTATTCATGATCTGTAATCTTCTACCTAAAGAAATGAAGTAAACCCATGTTTGATGTCAAAGGATTAGAGAGATTGGTTCGTTTAAGCATTGCTAAAGAGAGAGATGCTAAATGATGGTTAATTATACTTAAATGAAACTGAAATAAATAAAACACTTAAGCAACATCGCAAATGCTATCATATTACTACCCTACAATGCTACGGACGGGACGTGATAGTGGTTGCGGTAACGGACGGGTTAGTGATAGTGGCTACGGTATTACCACAGAAACTACCAAACGCATAAAAATAGGACATTATCGACATATTCAATGAACCAAAATTGCTAAAAAATTATCATTCGTCATCCTCTTTCAGGACATTACATGACTTATCCGCGTTTTTAAACCAGCACATCTAGTCGCATAATCGACAATTTATACGCTTTCAGCGATTTAACGGTTGTTTTGTCTCGAAATTTGATCGTCGATCACCAATTTGTTCAAGCTAACTATGTTCATATGGCCACACGACATCCCGTAGTGATTGATTTTGACAGGTACAAAACCAAACAAAAAGTTAGTTCTGTATGTCAACAAACGAAATTGGCGGCCAAAGTTGAAAACACATTCAATTTGTTCAACCGTAAAAATGGAGCAATCGAATTCCGAAGCATTAAATAAAACAAAAACCGTTCTGGAACGCAGAAAACGATATCAAGAACTGATCGATATTGGACATGATCTCGGTATGTAGAAAAAAAAACCGATCAAGACCGAAATGTCCTCTACATTACGCCTGTCCACACGATTTTTCGTCAACAGCGCTTAGAACACAAACGGAAAATGCGGTCGATATTTTCCAGGGCGTTTCATCGATTCTGATGCAAACAGACAGCCTAATGCAGCAAGGCAATGAATATGAGCGTATGGAAAGTGCGTCCGAAGTTAGCATGAACGTGCAGGTTGTGAAAATGAGCCACGATTTGGTTGGGGCTGCGCTGCAGAAGAACGAATCTTCACAGTTCTGCGATGAGGAATTAACTGCAGCAATTGTGGGTTTGGTAGAAAGAATGCCCTAAGGAGAGGTTTAACGCAACCAAAACGTTTATATTCCATATCAGATGTCCATTATAGGAGAATCCGGCGGACGAACGCAATGGGAGTTGATAGGTAACGTAGGTGTGAAGGCATTCCGGATGTCGAAACATTCGCCTTGCTTGTTGGGAACGTTCGAGTTCCAACCGGTACCGATAGAAAGAAGCGTCAAGGAGCGTCGTCGACGTCAACGGCAAGAACTGGGAGAGGCACGAAAACCGGAGACGGTGCACAAACTAAACCAGGAAGAAGCAGACGCTCGTAAACTGCAGGACATTATGGAGCAAATGAAAAATGTATTCATCAAAGATCCCAAAGAATCTCTTTTCGTACATACTTCAATGATAATATTCGTTTCTATCATCCGTCAGCTTTGTGAGGATCGAGGAAAATCGATACCGTATTTCGAGCTCGTCACAGATCCAGCAGATTTCATGTGCTCCGTCGATACCGCGTTTCAAATTTCCTTTCTGATTCGCGACGGAGCCGTCGCACTGGAACTGGTGGACGATGTGCTCTCCGTGCGTCCTACCACAGAAGGTGAAAAGAAGCAAAACAAAAGAAACGACGACAATATTCAGGCAATTCTATCATTAAACTACAAGCAATGGCAGGTAATTTGATTAGATCTGGATGATCTGCAGCTGCGATCGTTTCGGATGCTGTATAACTACGTTTTATTCTGTTCTAGAGTGCCATTAAGCAATACCGGTTGAAAAGGCCGCTTCTGAACATCGATCGTGACATACTAGATGCATCGCAAACTTCGTAGTTACGACACCGCTAACACCCTCTCTGTATATAAACGGTTGCTTTTTTATTTTAATTATAATAAAATTAAATACAATCAACATGCTTTGCCTATTAAGAATGGCGAAAGAGTTTATTGCTTTACAGGGAATGTAATGGCTACTTTGCATTAATTGATCGATAGTAGCGATAGTACAAAATCCATCATCCAGCGGGTAAACAGTCGGTACCATGCACCCACTTAAAAAGAATAAACTAGACCTTTCCATTGTTTAAGTTAGTTTTATTTCCTAGTTAATTACGAAGAAACAGTACGAGAATTTTGCAAATTGCACCGCCGATGGACGGAACTAGGTGTTCATAACCGTGGCAACATGTGTGTCGCCCATCATTAATTGGGCTAGTAGTAGGTTAGTTAATAGAGCGTATTAAATATCGTTTCTCCTCCTTCGCTCGCTAGTTCTCTGCAAAAACGCGTATATAATTTGCTATAGCACCGTCTTGTCTTGTGTTTTACATTACATTGCACGTCCGCTCCGGTTCCTCCGTAATAACTGCCGACGCAACGGAACGACTATCGGTGACGGATTTACCCTGCGCAATCTTGCGTATATTCGCCACCTCCAAGTCCGACACCGAGCGGGCAAACGTATGACCCGCACCGTACTTCGGTCCCGGCATCACGGAATCACGATGCATGCTTCCACTGCGCATACTCCCACCTCCGTCCATGACGATGCGGTTACTACTTCCAGCGCAGCCACTTCCGCTCGAAAGTCCACCACTTGCGAGCGTACCACCGGTTTGGGAGTTTATACGTTGAATACTACTGCCGACGCTTGCATTTGCCACATTTCTAGACTCACCACCAATTTGGCTCTGGCTTGCCAGCGACGATGCTCCCGTAGCCCCGGAATCCGTCTCGCGAAAGGAATGCTTACTGCCACCACCCATCACGAGCGGTGAAAAGGCCGAGACGCCGGTCACTGTCGAGGTCGCATGATGCGGATGCATCAGCGAGGGAATGGATTCCTGTTGGATGACAAACTTGTCCAGCACAGCCAGCTGGGGCTGTAGTGCTATCATGAACGGCCTGTAAGCGAGACATTCGTTGAAGCTCCAGCGCGTCATATCTTTCAGCCCGTTGCGCAGCTGCCGGCAAACGACGAGCGATTTCGAGCGTATCGCCGCGTTCGTAATACGCCCGACGGAAGCTACGTCCAGCAGCAGCACGGACAGTAGCAACGCAAACTCGTAGCAGTTAGCCTCGGAAAAGATCTGCAGCAGGTAGCGCATCCGGATCTCGAGCTTATGCTGTTTCCGCCGATTCGATTTGCTCTGCTTGGAAATGTTTTTCTCCAGCGCCTGGCTGAAGCTTTGCTCACCCAGCGTAAGGCTCATCAGACCACCGTTCGTATCGCTCACGGCGGTTGGAAGTTCATCCGGCCAGTTCGGTTGGGCCGCCTCCGACAGCACGCTGGACGTATCGTTAAGAGGCATTAGGTTAGCTTCCGCTGTTGTTCCCAGTGCAAGTGGATCCGCACCTAACGACGGTGAAACAGTTTGATTTTCTAGCCGTTGTGACGGATCCTTCCGCAGTTCCTCCGACCTCGAATCGTTAGGCATAACACTGGAAGAGCTAGTAGCAGCAGTAGCAGCAGTAATAGCAGAAGATACAACACCACCACCAGCAGCAGGACCATTTGGCGTTGGTTGTCGAACAAACGACAGACTGTTATACCCCGAATCAACCGTTCGTCGCGTTGTCAACTCGGACAGTGGTGATTTGTTCGACTGATTAGAAGACGGCGACGGTGACGATTCGGCGTGCATCTGTACCGCACCAAGGGAACTCGATAGGAGTGTCAGATCCAGGCACGGCTTTGGCCAATCCAGCTCGTCGTGCAGCGACTTTAGGGCACACACGAAGTCCTCGATGCGAGCCGCACGATCCTTTTCGCGGTTCAACCAGCCGACGAGATGAAAGTCGAGCGTGGCGCTCATGTAGCCAAGGTCCTCCAGCTTGCGCTGCTGCAGAAACCGACGGGCGTGGCGTTGCAACACGACATCGATGAAAAATTCTTCCGCCGAAGATGCGTCACTGTAATTGCGAGTGAATACGATCAGTACGTTACAAGATTTTGCGAAGCTAGTTGGTGCAAATCTGAATAACCATAATTTAAAAATATGTTTGAGGCCTCAAGGTAACATCTATGTGTCAATCGATCTCTATTTCCAATGCTATTTACTATGCCATGAAAACCCGGTTCGGCAACCGTTAGCACAGAGGCTCCAAATTATTCTTCTACATCACTATCGCAAAAAATAAGCTTAACGGACGCATTAAATAAAAACATGTTTTAGGGCCTTTTATCGGCACTCAAAGACTGTGGCAAAAAAAAACACGTTTGATCACTCGCAAAATACACTCAAAGTCGTGCACGTGTGAAATGCAACAATGCAAAAAAAAGGTATACTCACCATTCTTTCTGAGTATTTGGCACACTTTTCTTCCTACGCAGCACCTGCCGTGGATCGGTGGACGTATCGTTGCTTGCACTAAGTGCACCACCGGCCTGCTGAACCGTCGCCGTCGCTGCCGGGCTGTTGAACATAATGTTCTTCTCCTTGTTCACCACCGTCGCTGCTCCACCATCGCTCGATTTGGGGTACGGAACGGTGGTGGAAAAGCTACGACCCCTCGCCATGCTGCTTCCCAAGATTAGACTCAAATCCTCGGCGTTCGGTGTCGGGGGCCCGGCGGCAATCAGTCCGCCAAACTTGTTACCAAACACGTACGACGAGCGCGGCGACTCGACGTCGTTCGGATCGATCGCGCGTAAAAAGCGCACCAAATCCTTCGCCAGTGGCCAGTCCTGTTGTTCGAGCGCCGTATCGAGCAGAACCGTCGCGTACTGCCGGCTGACGGATGAGGGTTCCAGATTTTGCAGGATTATCAAATAGCTGGCGGCCGTGTGCAACTGCCGGGCGGCCATGCACTTCTGAAACAGTTCCTTCGGTTTGCCGGCACTGGAGAAGAGGTACGGCCATAGAGCAATCTCTGTCTTGCGTGCACACTGCACTACCGTTTGCAGATAAACCGGAAACTCCTGTATGAATTCGAGCACGCTAGGCAGCAGAGCGTCCGGGATGGGTTCCTTGCTGGTAGCTTCCTCTTCCAGTACCTCATGCAGCAGTAGCTCGAGCGAGTGAGGGAAGTACGGAAGGTTCGTACAGCAACGGGCAATTTCCCACGCGTTGTATCCAAGATTGCGACGAATTAGCTGGCGCAGTATCTGATGCAGATACACTTGGCTCTAGGATTGAAGAAACAAATCGTTATTCTACGCTATTCGTAAATGCCCTTCCACCCAACGTTGGTAGCAATTCTTCTTTTTCACACATACCGTCCGTTTCAGCGCATTGTATGGCAGAGAGAAGTACACGGTCGGATCGCTCGTATACAGCAGCGTATCATTCTCCGCACCAAGGATAATCGCATCCTCGAACAGTATCACCAGCGGGTAGATTTTCAACGTAAACGACAGCATTATCCGTTTGCTCATGAACGTATGCCGCAGACTGCGAGAACCCGTTTCGCCCGTGCGTGGAAACACGGGAAGCCACACACGCATCCCATACCCGCCGCAGTACAACCACAGAGATTCTTTAATATGCGTTTTGCTCGATTCCGACACCCAGATGCATTCGACGGACGATGCCAGACAGGTGGACGTAAGCTGACTGTTGGCGTTACCCGTCCCGTGATGGAGATGCTGATTATGATCCGTCTGCACCATCAGTACACGACCAGACACGTTCATGATTAACGTTTCCGAGAGGGAGTTTTCGTAGCTGCTTGGCTTCGTTACAGCACCGCCAGTACCGACGCCCTCATGCTTGAGACTCGTCATCAGCACAGATATAACGCACGCTGGATGAATGCACACATTTTTTATGTCGTAAATGTGCATTTTAACGAGCTCGACGCGGTGCTGTTCGTTCGCATCGTAATCCGCCTCGGTTTGCTTGAGTGCAAATACTGAAACGTGACCGTCCGACGTAAACACGACCTGAAGTGGAATATTTGATAGTGACACAGGTAGAGGCAGACAATTTGGAATGTATGCAGGGTACAGGAGTAACAAGTGGCTTCATTTATTAAACGTAACAAACCAAGCAAAAGAGAAAACATAAGAAAACAAGTTCACGCAAAAGAAATAAAAAAAATCAAAATTTATCCGAAATTTAAATCAATCGAAAACAAAAGCATCAATTTCCGAGCAAAAAGATTTCTTGACGAGGAAAAAATCAAAATGTTATCGAATCTTGAGAAGTCACTCTAAATAAGTGCAGAAAACTTTGATACATATTACGAATGTATAATTAAGTTCGTGCACATAAATGATGCTGAATTGTTTATAAGGATTATAAACAATTTGGACCTTCTGGACTTTCTCCCTCTAACGAGAAGTTACTAACTAGATATGCGATAAAACGTCAATCTGATTGCCGTTTGAAGAGCTAGTGTCTCATAAAAAATGAAAAACTTACCAGCTGATCGCGGAACAGATTGATCAGCATCACCGGACTGGCGCTCTTCGTAATCACCGCAAAACGATTGTCCAACTTGTTTTCCTTCGAGTATATGCGTAGCTCGTCGTGGAAGCCGATCAACGAGTAACAACCTGCCAAAGTAAATGGTTTCGGTTTATAACGCTATTCACAAGCGTCGCAGGAAAAGCTGTTTTCGCATACCCATAATAATGAATTCCTTCCACCAAAGCAAGCCACCGGTGATGACGAAGTCTTTCTCCTGCGTCTCATTGCCAAACAGTTTCCACTTGCGTGTGTTGAAGGAATACAGCGCCACGCCGGTGCGTCCCGCGACGGCAACATTCGTCCCGGAATGATCGATTGCACTGTACTGTTGGTGGAGGTAGTGGGGGAGAAGAGCGAAGAAGATAAAAATGAAAGAAACACTTAATCAACCACACGTATGCGTGCAACTTACTCGAATTGGCCAGTTGGAAGAAATGTACGCGGTAGGGAGGTTCAAAACAACCCAATGTTTGCTTTCCGATAGCACACTGTTAAACTTGAGATAGCTATCGCTACCGACGTTGACTGGATCGGGCTCCCCCGAAGGTACGTACGCCGGATCTAGAAACACAACATGTTCAATAAGAATGGTTGTACACACAGAAGCACGGCTGGGAAAGAATAGCGTCATACCTTTACTAAATTCGTCCGTTTTGCCCGAATAGGAAACATCGTTCTCGTTGGCTGCATCGTAGTTAGATTTATGAGCAGGATATATATTTTGCAGCACATCGCCGTGGTTAATGTACAGCTTGTCGTCTCCTTGTAGCAACAAAAAGGAATTATTACTCTGCAATTAGTTGAACGTGTGAGACATTAGTAAATGACGACACAGTAGGCGATTGCGGCGTGGTTACTGTACCATGCACGGATTGATCGTTAAAATGCTCTTGACGAAATCCAGCTGAACCAATATCGTGTTCGGCACATTTTGCGGCACCCGATTTGGTACATCGCCGGTTTGAGAAACGTCCGTTGGGCCGTTTTTTTCCTCGCTTAAAGAAATATCCCCATTACCCAAGGTGGAAGATTTTTCAAATTTTGTCTGGCGTACCATTAGCAGTTGGTAGCCTTCCGTTGACCAATCCTACAAGAAATTTAAACGTGCATTAGCCTTATATCGTTCGTAGTCCCCTCCAACGAGTACGCACCATGCTAATAACATTAAATGGATCATTTTTATGCAAATCCACATGCAATCCGTAGTCCCACGCTAGCGAACAGAGCAACAGCGACCCGAAAGTGCTCCACAGCGAGATGCCCCCGTTGGCCCAGGCCACAATAATGGCGCATCCATCCGGTGTCCACTTCATGTCACGCACGGAGCCTGGCGAGCCAGGAAAATCCTTTGCGCTGAGCGCTAGTTTATGCGACAGCTCCAGCCCACCAGTCAGATCATCGATCACGTACATGTTCGTTTGTGAGTTTCTGCGCCCGAATGCAATCAGACGATACTTGTGGTTGATGACGGTACATGTCGCATCATCCACATTTTGGCACCAGATTCCTTGTACTTGCTAATGAAAAAAAATGCTCTTCAGATTTGATGCGAAAAACAAGCTTCAGCACGAGCATTGAAGATTCTTACGTTAGGGTCAAACTTTGTGTTGTTTGCCGTTAGAAAGGCAGCTCGGCCGTCGTTTAACGTTATCCCGAAACCGCACAGCAAGGGTGAGTAATCGATCGAAGAAACGTACACATTTTTCTCCAATATCGGGACGGCTGGAAAGGAATGGGCGTGAAATTAGTTGCTTTAATTAGAACAGGTTCGGCCAGACAGCGAACGAACTGGATTCTTCTATTACATACCATAACTAACTTGCTGATTAACACTAAACGGGATTCGCTTAAGGTCGAGAGCATAGTCACGTTCTTCAGCACCCTCCCAGTTGAGACGGATGATCCGGCCTTCTTGAGTTGCGATCACAATTTGATTTACGTTAATACAAGATACACAACAAATTGGAACGTAAAGACAAATACGGTGCGTCTGCAATACGTGTAAAGTATAGTTATCTCCAATCAAATCGTTTAAAATACCAATTTCTCGACGCACGATGCTTACCAGCGACAGCTTTAAACAGGGAATGGTTTCTTTCAGAAACAGTTCGGCACTATCTCGGCGCAGGTTGGTGAAGGGGGAATCATTCTGATTATAAACACCCTTTGGAGTATCGTTCACTATCAAGGTGTACATAAACAAGGTACCGCCCTGTGTCGTCCCACCAGTGGTAACGAGCAGCATGCTTGAGTCCGGTTTCCATTCCACGTTTGTGTTGACCCCATATTTCTCCAAACATTCCGCACTTTGCAACGTAGATGTTATCGGAACGCAGGGCTGCATATTTGAGTAAACAATAGAAAATGATTTACTTTGGTCCAGTCTATGCAATATTTGGCAACGAACCTTTGAGTACCAAATGGCAATGGCATCTTCTGCTAGGACTGCAAACAAAATCTTGACTCGATCACAGACAACCTTCCGGATGTTCCGATGCGGTCCAATGTTTAGCACCCTAGGCCAGCCTATTGAAAAATACATTATTCCGTTGATTGGCTAACTCCAGGCTACGCACGACGTCTTTTCTGCAAATTGCTGATAGTGTAAACAACGAAACCGAGCCTCATCGGCATTTACGACGCATTTTTTCGCCCAGATTTTGCAAATTTTTAGAGAAAATAACTTTTTCGTTTACAAAGCGCACAAAAAAGACAGAAAAGCGAAACGTCAGAGAAAACTGACGACAACAAAACTCAGATGTTTTTATTCAATAGAAACACATTCTGCGCCATGTTTGACGCCATTTTCAATTGTCACATTGACGTACGAAATCACAACCCAACTGTCATTTCAAACAAAGGAAAGCAATTAACGCTTCTATTTAATCAAGAGTACTGTAAAAAAAGGCTCGATGCATTATAATATATATTTTTTGCTACCAGTAAGTCAACTGAGAATATAAAAAGGAGAGTTTTGAGGTTTACGCTTGCTCAATAATTTTCTGGTATGTACAAAGTCAACGAAACGTGACAATTTTTATTAAAACCCCGAAAACCAAAAACTTTATTCTTTGCGTTCTCCAACACTGCATGATTAGAACTAGTAGCTAGGATTAGGATTAGTAACAATCTGAACCTTCTGGACCTTCTACCTCTAACGAGAAGTTTTCAACTACATATGGCCTTGGTCTATGTATAGAGTGCGAGAATATTCCCAATTCGGAATTGTCAAACATGTTACATCTTTTTCGTAGGGTAAGTGCACCAATTATGGACGAGTTTGTACAGCGTTTTCAC
>KI915055.1:1128377-1155077 GCA_000473445.2 Anopheles farauti | reverse complement strand
ATGGTTTGCTTATATTTTCCATTTTCCCGTCGATAGCACAACAATTGGTGCTAGCACAACAATTGGTGCATTTACCCTGCTACTACAGTTTAAGCAAATTGACAAAGTAAAAAATACTAACGTTCCATCGAATAAGCAACAGCTAGACATGTCTAATACGTTGACAGAATTACATTTATTAGCACGAATTTGATCATACAATCAAGCAGAAATCAACCAAGGGTGGGAATTGATTCCTACATCTTCTTTGAATGATTCATGAAAAACTATGTAATATGCATTTAACTACCTGAGGTAAACAACAACGTGCATTTGCAATCACGTGTTAGTCTGAATTTTGTCTCCAAAATTTATCTCTTCAATTATATCAACTAAGAATCTGTGCATCACTGATTTTAGTGTGATAATTTTTTGCAATTTGTCCTTATTCATTCTACTAGCCTGTAGTTCAGGGTTTGATGAGACGAATCTTTAAATTTAAATTTGGCATCTCTTTTCGTCGATCAACGTTTGTACGACGCTTTCTATTCTTGCATCTCGCTCTGTTCAAAATCCTCTCTCAATTTGATGGCTCTCTCGTATTTACAATGGCGGCTAGATGGTTGATGATGATGGCATTGACATTTGTTTGTTGTTTATTGTTACTGCTGTTGTTTGTCATCTTCTTCTCCGTCGTCCGTCGTCAAAAACAAAAAAAGTTCGGAAGGGGAGGTCACGTCGCTGCGCTGCCAGATTTTACAGGAAGTTGTTCAAAACGTGCGTATATTGTGCTTTTTATAAGCAAAAAAGTATGCATGTTTCGACCAAACGCCAATTCGTAGAAGATTTGCGTATCAGTAAAGCTTCTGAAACGATGTTCTCAAACGTAACTATCCGCGTGTAATGGTTTTTTTTCGGAAATAAGCATCGCCGGTTTTTTATTAACAAGTTATAACATGTGCTAAATGCGACTGTAAACTGCGAGTTATCTGGTAAAACACTATCGATCTAAGATAAAATGTTGTGGCCAAATATGTGGTGGGTGTAGCGGTGAGAAGGAAAAAGGAATGAGTGAAGCGTCCGGCGATTTGTGTGAAGTGGAATAGGTAGTGAAAAAACGACAACAAATGGAGCTGTCGGTGCATTATTCATCTGGAAAAGATTAATCACAGCTATTTACGCACCCCTAACGATTAATGGGTTTCGAAAGAAAATGCTATCGATTATGTCACGGTCCGCTCGTCCGTCCTAGTGCGATGAAAATATTTCGATAAATGGTACTACGGTTAAATACGCCTCGCAGTACAGTATTGTGCTAAAACGTATAAGTCGGGCGCCGTTTGTGGCAGTCAAAGTTTGCTGAAAAGTGTACATTCTACAGTCACCACGCCAGGTAGGTGCGACGACGTGCAAGATATATGCGATCATAATTTATCCAAGTGGGCAATGCTGGTTGCTTCTCGCACACACTACTACCTACGGCAAAGGATACCAATTGCCGTAAAAACACTTGATAAATGGCCCTGTAGCCTCGTAAAACCTCTCTCCACCGCATCCCTTGCGCCTCAGCTATAGGACACGGGGTCGGTCCTTTCAGAATGAGGACGCAGTCGTTTTCGGTGGGGTGAGAAGAAGGCAAAAAACCCATCTCGCAACTAATGAATGCAATGTGGATAAAATGGATGAAAACTTTTTCCTGCTGGCTGAGAGCTCAATTGATATTCTATTTCGACGTCAAGCAACGATTGTTTCGGCTGGCGAACGTGAAGAATTTGTTAAGCGCATTTTTTTCCACCCATCGTCAGCATTCGGGAAAGGAAACTCGCCTTTCCGTTCATTATTACGTTCTCCCACTGTCTCTCTGATTCTCCTGCTATGCATATCCCGTTCGAAAATAGATCCTTGCCGAACGTTCGAGCAGCATAGAAATGGGGAAAAATTTATGATTATTTGATCAGTGTTTTATTTTTTAATTTATGTAAATAATTCTTTATTGCACGGGCTTTCAAAGCACCTCGGTTGGGTCGGAAGTGTGCGAGAGCGAGTGTGCCTGCTTTGATATGATGGTGGCATCTCACTCGCTCCCGTGCAGGTGCTACGTGCGCATAAAAAGGAAGGTTTTATTAGCGCACCAAATACTGCCCTGCTGGGACCGTATAATCGGATCCCGTGTGCAGTAGTGTAGGTGACATAAACACGGTCAACCATTGGTGCAGCTTGTCTGTGTGCGAGAACGAGAGAGAGAGCACAAAATGGAAACGATTACTCTGCATGAAGTGCCGATGGTTTGGTATGCGTGACTTGCGATACTAAAGTTACGAAGCACACACACAACCGCCGCGCTTGAGAGAGAAGACAAATAACAGGGTGTTTTTTGCCCGTACCCAAGAAGCGGAACGAGATGGGTAGAGTATTAATTTTACCCACACTACTACGCAGTGGAATGAAATATGAGAGAATTTCCTTAACTGTTACCCTGCCATCCCGTTCTCGCACGTTGTTATGGGTACGGAAGATGTTCTGTGCATGTGTGTATAATACTCAAATGTCACTTTTCTCGATTGTCTGTCAACTAGCGAGTTGTTTTCATTTGTTTGTTTGTCAATGATTAAGGCCGAATCCGACGATGCTTCCTCCCACCGGTCACCTCCGGCCTGCACCATTGTGGGCCGGTGCCAAGGGATTGTTGGTCGTCTAGTCGCAGAAAAATGACGATTCGTTCGTCTCATTCCGTGTGCGTGCGTGTTATCAACCTAGTTTGGCCTCCTGGTCCCTGGCTACAACGCACAAAAAAGGTCCTACCGCAGCAATCGTGTTATGATGTCCAATAAAGTTCGCCGGTCCGCACTGCGCATGTCCCAATAATATCCGACTTGACAGATATTAATTGCTTTGAAGTTGGCCAACAATAGAGAATAAATTGAATTCAAAATTTCAAATTCAATTATGTATGCCTTTGCTAGGCGTGTCTCGGCTGGGAATACTTTGCACGGGCGAGCTCTCCGAACCGTGCCTGTTCACCTGGAGAGGAAAGAAGAAAAAACATGGAAGGCCTCATTCGCCACCGAACGGACATTAGAAGAATATATTCAAACGGAAACACTGACCCAACTGGGGACCGCAGGTCCCAAAAAGTAACTAACCGATTCTGGAAGATTTATTTTTTAATAATACACGGTACGTTAATTTAACGATCCGCTCGGACGGATTCCCGACTGACATTTTCTGTCTGGCCAAGCACCATTGCGGTGCCCATTTCGTGCAATGATTGAGATAAATTCAAGAATAACGATCGACACACACACTCGGCCTCGAAAGCCACCTGCGCCCAAAAAAGAGGCCTCCGTCGCAGGTGATAGTGCTGCAGCGGTGTTGTGTTTGCACTGATGGTTTTTCTACCAATACATTGAAAGCAACGTGCGGCTGTTCTGCCGGTGTATACCTCCATGCTCGTTTAGACCATCTGTAAGGTGGCTAACCGTGCGGGTCGACGGGCGAGGGGGAATCTATTATCCGTGCAGCAGCAGACCCGGCTCGAATTGCATGCTTTAGGTTCTTTTCCAAACCATCATCATCGCATAGGAAATTGGCCTTTTTTCTATCGTCTCTTTTCCACCATCGTGTAGAACTAGCAGCATGTTCGTATAATGGAACGAGTGAAAGAGAACAAGGCCACGAAAAAGAGAGAAAAAGTGCTAATGCTAACCAGTATTGAAGCAGGATTGAGTTGCACGGAAAACTATCGTCTAGTGTGCGTTGTAGAACTTGTTCACTCTAAAGCTGGATTGAACTTGTTGTTCTAAACGCATCTATCTAAGACAGGGGTCGGCATAGTATTCATAATCATGTTTTAACATGCGATAGAAATACTTATCCGTTATGTTACTTCGTCAATTGTTTTGAAACAATAGATAAAATAAAATAAATATCTTGAAGGAAAGATATGATTAAAACATATCGAAATAATTTCAATTTACGTATGAGGACAACATTTGTATAATGGTTACTGCGGAATTTGTTTACTGGATTGCTGCGGACGTTAAAAATGGCAATGATATGTGTAACGAAGAACCAAACAATTTGTATGGATAAATAATTGCAATATGTTCCTATGGTACTACATTTCAACGCCTTTCCATAGATTAGTTTTTGAAACTTATGTGTAATTTCTACTGATCGTTATTTGTTCGCACAGTTCATAACCACCGCACGTTTTGGCTCATATTTCATGAATCAGTAATTTTTGTTTTAGTACAATAATATGTTAATACAAATTTTACTTTTCGTTTGTTGTCAATGATATTTTACTTCTGGTCAAACCAACCACTTACTTCTGATGTTGAATTTCTTCTAAAGTAGTTCAAAAGTCTGACTGATTCGAATAAGTGATGTGTTTCCATAGTTCCATCATCATTAGAAACGGTTAAAAGTAGCATGAATTAATTAAGGTTCTCGTTTTTAGAGTAATTCCGTATCCTTTTTATACTTGCCTAACCCTGGTCGAGGTACTACGTTGGAAAGAGAAAGATTGGTAAAAAATGCCTTAGCGAGTGTGTGTGTATTATGCACCAACACACACAAACGGTGGAGGGCCTGTGTGCGATCAAATGATAGCTTTTAATCTTTGACATACACAAATGGGTTTTTATTTCTTCCCTTTCGCTACACACACCCTTGGTAACGGCTGCTGCTGACTGTGATGTTGGTTGTTTAGTTAGCGATGAGCCTTCTCGCTCCTGCTCTCGGCTTCCCGCTGTCCCTTTCGCTTGTCTTTAGCAGCAAAGGCGGCTTTGGAGAGACGGACATAATGCAAACAGTTGAAACGGAAGAACAGCAGGGTACGCGAAACAGAGGATGAGAAGAACATGTGTTTACAATGCCCACGGACGAAAGAACCTCCAGCCCAATGCTCTAACAGCCGTCCGTGTGGTGTACGGTTGGGATCACAGGAAGAAGCATAAAAAAGTGCCCAGCGTGTGATCCTGGTGGGACGGAGGGAAACCGTAGATGAAGATGACGATGATGATAGGTTCTTTTCGAACCACTTTTATTCGTTTCTCTTCTTTTGGGAAGTACGTCGGCATTTTCTACTCGATTAGCCGAATCATCCAAAAATGATTCATTCGGTTTTTCCTCTCCACATCACTGCAGCGTTATATATTAATGTTATTTCATTTTATATTACGATGCGTTACAGTTTCGCATGTCCTGATATGGTCTGCCATGGAGTTTTTAATGTTACCTACAAACTATATAGGATAGCAAACATAGGTGGGCCCGATCATTACGGAATTTCATAGAAATCGTTCTTTGGCTTTCCTTTGCCAAAGATTTTATCCGCAAAAACCAACAGCACAAGGGAGAAGAACTGACGAAACCGTCCATCGATTCCTCATCAAACAACATTTGTTGGCTTAAATGGGTTTTACGTTGCCGTTGGTACCAACTCTCTTTCGTTCTCTCTTTCTCTTTCTCGCTCTCTTGGCGCCTGGACCAAAAAACGCGCTTGTTTTCACTAAGTTTCCCATGTAAACATCCAATGCGCCGTCGCAATGCAATTTGAACCGTCTATAAATGCTCTCGCAGATCCGTCCCATCCGTTCTTTCGATCCGGCTATAGCCTTCCCGCTCGCGCAGCCGATCCATACCGCCTTTACCCCCCTGCGGCGGGGCCACACGAGAAGGGAGAGAACGTGTGAATGCGTTTCACATGCTCACGTCGCCGCCTACTCGATGTGCAAGAGGGCCTCGGGAGCCGGGCTCGTCGGCTCAACTTCTTTGCCTCCACGAGAGCTCATAAAAAGTAATATGCCTCCCGGCTAGGCTAGGCCGTGGGATGCTGGCGGATGAAACGGCCTGTGAGTGTCCTAGTACGCTCGAACAAGACGAAGTAGAAGCAGTGTGCTCACATACGGAACGTCCGCACTGGCCAAGGGATTCCTTTTCCGATAGGTCCTGGTACGCGCAGCACATGCTCCGGCTGGCGAAAGGATGGCGCGATGACGATGATGATGGTGATGACGGTTCGACGGCGTGCACCACTACATGGACGCGCGCGCGCGTGCAAGTGGAAATTGAATCGACCTGAAACCGGAGCATAAAAAAGAAAACCCTTCGGAATCGACGGCGACGGGCCGAGGCGAAGACTCATCTGTAAACCGTCGGGAAGTAATCAAAGCACGCGAACCGAAAGAGAGAAGAGACCACCACTGGCCGTGGACGATTACGATGGCTGCCTTTAGGTGTGTTTTTGCTGGGGGTATGTGCAGGGATTATTATTTTTGTGGAACGGCAGGCAGGCAGGCAGGCCGGCCCTGCTGAGTAGGCTCCGCAGCGCCGATGGTTCGATTATGGCTCACATGGGGTTTCTAGAAGCTGTGTACAAGCAGTCGTTTAGCTGGCGTCGTACAGAGGATATATCACTTCTCGTTCGAGGAGCTTCTTGTGTACGGCCACACACACATACAAACTGGTCGGCACGGGTATACACATATCACGCGAGTGGAAGAAGTGGAATTACATACGTGCTTTATTACTATTAAAAAAGTAATAGTATTACTTGTGCGCGGCGTCATCGAATCTCGTTCGCGGCACGTGGTGGAGGCGGGTGTGCACTACGCGATACACTAGCTTGGCATGCTCGGTGTGCTATACGTGCTGCAGTAGCGCACTATACCGCACCTCGCCAGCGTGGGTTCGAGTAGACCCAGATGGAAACCGTGTCGTGACCATCAATAAAATTTGAAAACCCTCCCTCCCACGAACCCCCCGACACAGCCAGCCGCGCACCGGCAAAATAGAACCGGAATGAAACACGGGTACGGCAGCTGGTGCGAGTGTTGTTTTCCGTGGCATTTTCTGCTGATTTGAAATGACACTCCAGATAGTGAGAGTGGACCGAATCGCGCACGAGAGACGGAGGTGAAGTCGGAGGTGGGTCCCGCGTGCCGAGAGGACAAGCAGGAAAAAAAACGATAATCATATCTCGGGTGTTCAATTTCTTCCACTTACACGGGCAGGCGATGGTAGGTCGATTTTAGTAGATCGATTTTAGCTTACCACCAGCACGGGTTCGGTATCGCAGTGGTGTGGTTCAAGTGGATTAACTTTGCAGCGTGTAGCGTGAAAACAGTCTGCTCGCAAAGGTATGAACGTATCAAGAAACTCAACTACATGGGCCAAATCCGTTCTTATGGCACGGGAGAGGCGATATAATACGTGCGATTGAGCTAAATTGTTTAATTTGCATCATGGCAGGCGGTGAAACGAAACAGCTCGGAATCGGAACATTGGTGAATCGGTTTTTGTTAGTTGTTGCAATTTTGTTTCGCAATTTGGTAGCATCGTACAAAGAATTGGGCTACGAAATTGGAGTTTTTATCAATCAGTTTCTCGTTTGGCTGCTAATCAATCATCCCGTGATATAATTCTCTCCGGATGACTCGGATAGATGGTGGCTTTTTTCGTTCGAGTCGCGATTACGCGCACAGGTTGCTTAATCGAACATTGAGTGTTTTGTGTGACGTCGATGTTCGTTTTGTATTCGTTTACAGTAAAACGGACAAAATTTGCTCGGGTAGATTGGAAAAAAAGTTATTAAACACCGAACGAAATACACACGAACATTTAATGCAAATGTGAACGCTGCTATTTAGAGGTATTTTTATTTCCCGGGTTATTTCGTTCTACAACACTTTATGTTTTTATTGTGCGCTTATTCTAACTGATAATATAGAATAAAAGATAGAATAAAAATAATAGAATAGAATAATAAGATAGAATAAAAAAAAACATCATATTGACAATTTTTGCATTTTATTACACTCCACAGGTGAATTGTGTGAATGTACAAAGGTTGGATCGAGCACAAATTTAAACATAATGATGGAGTCCAGCAAAACCGCTCCAGATCATCCGTCGTTTAGGTTGAGAAGGCTAAGCACGTTAGCAATAGCTTAACGCAGCAATCGCAACTTATTAAACATAGCAACTAATCTCCACTGCACACACTATAGCCATATGGTCCAGTAGCGATCAATAAGGATCTTAAAGAGAATCCTACCCTCTTCATACCTCTTGCGTTGTTGTACCGTCGTGTAGACGTTGTGAAAGGTAGCTGAAGAATGTTTTACTGCAGCCGCGATCCTGCAAAAGCATCCAACTGTAGTAAAAGTAGCAGCACCTCAGCAAAATCCCATGGACCTTACCACCAACCGTACTCGTTGCTGGACATCACCGCACGGATTGTGGCACAAAATGAACCATTCCAGAAGATTGAGGAACGGTACGACCGTATCCCGGAGCCGGTCCAGCGGCGTATCGTGTTCTGGTCGTTTCCGCGCAACGAGAAGGACATCTGCATGTACAGTTCCTTGTCCAGGTGAGTGTTGGTGACACCAGAAACTGAGACCATCTCGGTGAGGTGGAGTGGGTTGTATTGTAACTGCCTCCCCAACTAATGTACATCGATCGTTTTGTTTTTCTTCTTTTACATCACTCGGTAGGGTTTCCTCGATTAACTCAGTTGAATCGCAAAGCCTCAGTTTCTGTACCGGATTAAAGCTGGTTGAAACCGGGTGCGTGGAGAACGTCCTTCAGGTTGGCTTCCATCTAAGTGGCATCGTGTGGTCACACCCACCGAACCAAAGCGAACGCCATGGTGGCGGCAACAATGCTGCTTCGTCTTCCGGAAGCCGCATTAATGAGCTGGGCTATCCACTACCGCCAGCAAACCAGAATCAATACAACAATTACCATCACCATAATCATCATCATCAGCCGCCGAACCAGCACCACCACCACCACCAACACCACCACGCACATCTCCATCATCACGCTCATCATCACCAGCAGCAGCAGCAACAGCAGCAGCAGCAGCAGCAACAACAACAACAGCAGCAGCAACAACAACAGCAACAACAGCAACATCATGCGCATCAGAATCATCATGCACCACCACTTTCGCCACCGCCTCCGGCACCAGGTATGCCCCATCAGGTGCAAGCGCAAGGTGGTGCCGGGGCCCCCGGTGGACCCGGTGCACAGGCAGCGGCTGCAGCAGTGGCGGTTGCGGCGGCCGCTGCTGCAGGAGTTCCTCCGCCACCGGGCGCTGCGCATATCGTGGTAGTAGCACAACAACCGATGGGGATGGGCGCCCAACATTTACCGCCGAATGGGCACCAACCTTTCAACGGTGGGAACCTGGATCATAGGGATGCGTTTAACAATATCTCCATTGGTGGCCAGAGCGCTGGCAATGGTGCAGGGGTAGAGGAAAACAAGAAATTTAAAGTATCCGTCAGCTTCGATCGGTACGTATAGGAATGGTCGCTTAATTCATCCGTATTTTAGGTACTTGTCGCTAACCACCTGTTTATCATTTACTGCAGGTGCAAGATAACGTCGGTTACGTGTAGCTGCGATACGAAGGATATCTTTTGGTGCCATCATGTGGTCGCCCTAGCACTGTACCGTATCCGGAACGCTGAATCGGTGAAACTACGAGTTCCTATCTCCGAAACACTGCTGCAAATGAACCGCCAGCAGTTGCAGAAATTCATCCAATACCTAATCGCGGAGCATCACACGGAGGTGCTACCAACCGCACAGCGTCTCGCGGACGAGATATTGCAGCAGCGCTCGGAAATCAATTCCATCTGCGGTGCACCGGATCCGACGGCCGGTGCGTCGAAAGATGATGACCATTCGTGGCACCTGGACGAGACACAGGTGTGCGAGGCGGTCAAAACGTACCTCGGGCAGGGCAGCTACTACTACAGCAGCAAGCATCTGAACTCGCTGTTCGGCAAGGTGCGTGAAATGTTACGCGCACAGGACTCGAACGGAGCCCGAATGCTCACACTGATCACGGAGCAGTTCCTAAGCGATCCGCGGCTCGTGCTGTGGAAAAACCACGGTACGCCAATGACGGAAAAGTGCCGACAGCTGTGGGATCAGCTCGGTGCGTTGTGGGTGTGTATCGTCCTGAATCCAAAGTCGTCACACGTCGAACGGATGCATTGGAAGTCGTTGCTGGAGAAGTGGTCGAAGAGCGAGGTGTGCCCGCAGGAAGATCCTGACTTGCGTACATCCCCGTCGTCGAGCCGCGAGAGTGTTCGTGATCGTTCGAATCGCGAACGGGAACGGGATCGGAACAGGTTCTTTCGTGAGAACAATCTCCGCAACATGATGTACTACAACCACCACCAACAGCAGCAGCAACAGCATCAACATCAACATCAGCAGCTTCAGCATCAAGCGCAGCAATATATGCAACATAACGGGGGCGCTGGACATGACAATCCACATCGGAATCACTACGATCATCGCTATGGTGCAATGAAAAATCGCAATGGAGAGAATCGTGGTGGAAACAACCATCACAACGATCAGTACGACAGTTCGGAAACGGATTCCGATTCCGACGAGGACATGGATGAAGCGAATGAAGATGAGGGTGGAGCTGGTAACAATGGGCAGGACGAGGAAGAGGATAGCAACGAGAACGGTGACGCCATGAATCATGATCACGAAGACGACGACGACCATCATCACGAAGACGACGAGGCAGAACGGAGGCGTAGACGTGATGGCAACGGGATGGAGGAGGATGTGGTTGATCAGGTGCACAACATTTTACAGGACATCAACTTCGGTGCGGATGGGGCGGAAGCCGGACCGAGTCGAAAACTACGTGACGAAGACGGCGAGGTGCGTGATTTCATGAACCTCAATCTGATGAACGTACCCGACGAGGAACACCGGTTACCGGAGATGATGCCTGAAAACGACGACAGTTCCCGTGAATCGATGGATGTAGATGGGCCGGGAATATGTGGCCCATCGGCCAGCGGTACCGTGGGAAGCAGGCTGGGAGCTTCCGGCAGTGGAACCAATGGACCGGGCAGTTCCAAATCGAGCGCCAGCAATGTCGGTTTCTTCCAAAGTCCTTGCATTTGCGGTGTGGATAAGTGTGAGTGCAATCGGCCCGTGTTTTTGGATGATATAAAGCCGAAGAAATTTTTCGATTGTGTCGCTGCAGCCGCCGCTGGCGGGAGTGGCAGTGGATCGGTATCGTCTTCGGCTGGTGTTAGTGCACCCAACTTCGATGTGAACGAGGATGCAAACCAGGAATGTATTGAGCTGTCCAAGGACGGAAACATGATTGGCACGGCAGCAACGTCGGCAACAGGCGGTACACTGAAGATGGGTGCGAACGATGAAGCGATCGAAACCATTGCGGGAGCTTCGTTTTCATCGTCCTCGTCATCCTCGTCGTCCAGTTCGTCCATTTTAACGACCATGGACGATCACCAGAAGGAGGTGGAATTGGATTTTGAAAAACCGGGACCGTCGGGATTGAACCGTCGTCGGCGAAGCAGCACGCAAGAGGAACCGAAAGCCAACGAAGCGTCTTCGGGAATGTCTTCCAACACTGCCGGCGATGCAACCTTACGCATGGGTCATGTGGCCGACTGCGATGAGTGTGAGGAGCAGGAAAAAAACAAATCACAGTGTAACAAACCCACGGCGGATGACGATGAAGTGGCGGGGCCAAGTGGAATCGGTTCGTCTCATGCCGTCAAAACTGCAAAGGATGCGGTCAAAGTGGCTGACCATGACGATATGGAAATGGATCCAGAGGCAGGTCCTAGCACAAGGCGTACCAGTACGGATGATGGGCCAGCTGTTGCTGGTGGTTCGGGATTGAGCGGCGGAAATGCATCTCTAGCACCGCCAGGGGCACGCGTCAAACAGGTGAATGCGGGAGACGGCAATGCAGGCGGCAACGGTCGGCCCTGCAAGCGTCTGAAACTGAACAACGGTTCGTGGGTTAGCAAAAGCGGAGTTAAAACTCCTCGCACGATCTTCCACAAAGCGCTGGATGCGGTGAATATGTCGTGGGAAAATGAACATCTGAAGCGTATTCTGGAGTCGGACAGCTACAAACTATCCAGTCGCAATTCGGTCCAAATTGCTGGCTCGAGTAAGACTCCGGTGGCTAGCCATCCTAGTGTAAAATCCAACTTCAACTCGAACGGGCAGCCGTTGTGGCACGAGAAGATTTCCATGACCGCAGCACGAATCGATTCGTTGCGTTCGCACGGCCACATGGAGGCCGCACTGCGGTTGTCGGTGAGCGTAGTACGAACCATGCGTGAAATCCAGCGCGAGGCTCAGGCACTCTGGCAACGGCACAAACCGAAGCTGCCTCCACTGCAGGCAGCCGCTTCCAGCGAATCAAACCAACCGCCTGCCGCGGCTGCCGGTTCATCCAGCTCCAGCTTATCGTCCTCAACCACGGCACCACGTTGCAATTGTGGCCCGACGAAGGCTTTACCGGCCGAATCGTCCACATGTAGGAAGGAATCTAGCATCAGCAGTGGAGGCAGTAGTAAACATTTACCGAATTCGATGTCATTACCACCACCACCACCACCATCATCATCATCATCATCATCATCATCGGCCACATGCTCCCTGCAACAACAACAACTTATGCAACAGCACCACCACCATCAGCAGATGTTGCATCAGCACCAACCACAGGCATCCACCTCGTCCGGAATGAAAGCCGGATGTCAGTGTCAGTCGCACCGCCATCAGTCACAAAGCTCGGCCCATTTTCCTCCACCACCACCACCACCTTCTGCAGCAATGATGCCAGATCTTCATGCGGCTAATGCAGCACCGCCTGTACCGGCGATGAAAAAAGATTGCTCCAAATGCATACAAATTAAATGTTACTATGAATCGGTTGGTTCTGGTGCATCGTCCTCATCGAAGCACGGAGGACCTGTGCCTGGTCCGTCTCACAACGGTCACCATGGTCCCCATCCGCCACCACTTGCAGCAGGTGCACCACCACCACCGCCGCCACCACCGGTCCCATCGACATCGGCTATAGCTGCAGCAGCACAGCAGCAGCAGCAGCAGCAGCAACAACAACAACAACGAGTGCATCGCAGTTCGAGTGGAATGATATGCAATTCCTCAAAGTGCAATCATTTTATGGCCGGAGCTACTGGCGCTGGTATAATGCAACCACAACCACCTCCACATGAGCTGTATCGTAAAATGTCGCACTGCTCAGCGGTTGGATCGCAACATCAACCGGTGGGAAATCAGGTCCATCAGCCACATTGCAGTCGTGACTATCGGTATATGAAATTTCCGAACGTTCCTCCAAGTCATCCGCATCACCAACACCATCACAATCATCACCACCATCACCATCATAATCACCAGCAACAACAACAGCAACAACAGCATCATCATCAACATCATCAACAGCAGCAGCAGCATCAGCAGCAACAAGTTCCAATTCAGCACCACGTGCCATCATGTGGTGTAGCTGCCGGTGGAATGATCGCTTCCGTAGGTATTCGTCATCCGCCTCCACCAGGACCGTCGACGTCTCGCACTCACGCTGGAGCACCGAATTCCGATCCTTCGATGTCAGCAACTACCACTCAGTCGTCGGTCACCGTTACAACGGTCTCTTCGCACATATCCGGAACAACACCTGCTGGAACGTCGGGCCCGGCTGCGGCTTCCTCTGCTCCGTCGAATTCTTCCTCCGCGTCATCGGGATCATCGGTTGGCTCAGCATCTACATCGTTCCAGCCCAAGTGTAACTGCCCTATTCACAAAGACGACACATTGCCGCCACCACCACCACCACCGCAACCGTCAGTAGCTAATGCGGTTCCGCAACCGTCGCAGCCACCATGTCATCCACTTGATGTCGGTGCCGGGCCATCATCCATGAGTACGACGGTATCGTGCTGCGTGAAGCCTATCTGTTGTTCGTTGGCGATGCCATCGCATCATTCTCAGCACAAACCCCAGCCAGCATGTCCGGTGCCTCCGTCGTATGGACCCGCACCCGGAATGGGAACGTGCAGTGGATGTGCGATGCACACGGGAGCCCCTCAACATGCAATGTACAACGCCAACGCCGGGTTGTACGGGCTGCCGGCTTCATCGTCTTCCTCATCGGCGGCGCCGTCATCCGGTAGTCATGGCCCTGTACAACCTATGCAGTCAGGATCGATGTCGAAACCGTTCGATAGAACAATAATGGGTGCATTCAATGGTGTCGATTGCGATGCATTCTCGTCCGTACAGCATCATCAACATAAAGAGGACTGTCCGGTTGTGGCGGTAGGAAAAAATAAAAATTTACCAGGAAGCAGTAGCAGTAGCAGCTGCAGCAGTTCTAGCTCCTCTCAAGCTTCTAGCTCTGGTCGAGCGGGTTCTTCGTCGAATTCCACCACAAACGTCAACCTGACATCGTCGGCACTGTTGGAACCAATCAAAGTGAACCGAAAACCCAACTGTCTGTCAAAGTGCATTGACTGTAGCGTCGGATGTGAGGTGGAATTCCCACTGGATGCGATTGCATGCATCTTCGACTGCCTAACTGAAGCGTCCCTTATGCCGGAAGCTGTTACGATGCAGATGAACGAAATGAGTCGCATGGCGTACGATGCTGGAAACGGTGGATCTGCTGCTGGTGGTGGTGCTGGTGGAGCTGGTGGTAGTAATGCCGCCCCAGAGGATGTTAACATCATCGCTCCCAAGTACCGTCACCTTCCAATAGCCGATTCGTCCGATAGGCACGAGACGTATCTGACGCTCGCTTTTGAGGCAGCCATTCTGGCGCTCAGCAAACAACGTATTATGCCGCACGGACTATACGCGCAGCACGTGATCTGCAAACAACAGGATCAGCTTATACAGCGACTACGCAGTATCGATCTCGATTCTGTGCTGGTTGGTGTACTGCGGAAGCTCAGCGTACAGCTGCTTGACGGTGGCCCAACGAGCGGTCTCGGCAAACTAATACACCCGGAGTCGGTACCGATGCACACGCTGGCCCGTTTCCTGTTTGCCTCACTGCTTAACCAGCATGCCGACCTAGCCTTCGAGATCGGATTGCGTGCGATGCGCTTCCCGATACTGGAGAACATCAACGAGGGTGGCTCGGTGAATGGGATCGAGCTGCAGCACAACAACTTCATGCACTCACCCTATCCGCGCTGGTGGACGTTGGGTCACTTGGAAACGCAACAGTGTTCGCTCAGCTCGACGATGCTAAGCGCTGCCAAGGGTGACACGAAACGTCTGTCTGCGGTGCTTCAAAACGCACGTCGAAACATACACAGCTCGTCGCATCTGTTTAAGGTAGGTAGAATTTCAATGAATGGAACGATGATTGTCATTTTTTACAATAATGTTTTTTTGAAAGCGTTTTCGAACCAGGTAATCGTTGCTTATTTCCAGATATATTTTTTGTATTAGGAATCGAGGAAGTGCACATGTATATTTCGGTTGTATGTATCGGTTCTATTTACTGTATAATTCTTAATTTAGTCCTTGTAATGGCAAATGTGAAGCTCGATTCAAACACTAATACTAGCATGAACAGGGAATTTCGACTTAGTATTTGAAAAAGTGAAAAGAAAATTATACAAATGTGTTTTAAAAAGCCTTTCTTATTTAGCTTATGAAAAATCTGAATGACTGAAAATCTAGCTTAATTCTTATATGAATAGCTCCTATGTGAATGTGTCTTTCTACTGACTAATTTTTACTTTAAAGTATTATAAGTATTATAGGTCTTTCAAAAAAGTATATACGAATTGAAGGTTTAAATTAGAGACAGATCTAACAGATAAATTTATATTTTATTGCCATTGTTTAGCTCGCCCAAGATGCATTCCGCTTCGCTACGCCAGAAAATGGTCCACGCAGTCAGACACTGCTTGGAGTGGCTTTTGAGCTGGGACTACAAGTGATGCGAATGACACTCACGTGTCTGAATTGGCGTCGTCGAGAAATGGTTCGCTGGTTGGTTACCTGTGCGTCTCATGTCGGCATCGACGCCCTGATGTCGATTATGCAAAACTGGTACGCAATCCTAGTTGTGGCTTATTCTGGTGCATAAGTGGTTTTGGTGGAGCAATCAAATGCTAACTGTCGCTCTCACTGCAGGTACCATCTGTTTACGCCAACGGAAGCAACGGGCCCGGTTGCGACAACCATCATGTCACATTCGACGATCATGAGACTGAATCTTAACTTCCGCCAGCAGGACGAGCTGTCCAACTGTGCTCGTACGCTGGCCCTGCAGTGTGCCACGAAGGATCCACCGAACTGTGCCCTGAATGCGCTAACATTGTGCGAGAACGACGCCATGGCCTTCGAAACAGCATATCATATAGTAATAGATGCTGCGACTCACATCATGACCTCTAGTCAACTCTTCACCATTGCTCGGTATGTAGGCGGGTTGGGTTTGTTCATTGTTTATTTTATTGTTGTTTTGTTAATATTACTCATCCGCCAGTATTTGCCGGCATATGAAAAGTTGTTGAAGCATATTTTTTTATTTATTGTGTTGCTATTATCGCTGTTGCTCATTTGCATTCATACTCATTTTTACTACAGATACATGGAACATCGCGGATATCCGGCGCGTGCGTACAATTTAGCCATGTTGGCGATGAAAAATGTCCAGCTGGCTTACAATCAAGACACACATCCGGCGATTAATGACATTCATTGGGCATGCGCGCTGTCGCACTCTCTTGGCAAGACGGAATTATCGAAAATGATACCGTTGGTGATAAAGAACGTACAGTGTGCAACGGTGCTGTCGGATATACTGCGACGCTGCAGTGTACCCACTCCCGGGCTGCACAGCTTTGGCGCACATGGTGGTAGAGGTAACATTTTTGTATTAATATTTTATAGTACAAAATAACTAAACTCATTCGTGTTGACAGGTAATAATCTGAGGCAATGCATCAAGCTAAGCTACGATCGGGAGCCGCTGAATCAATTACTAGAGGCTGCCGTTTCGGCCTACGTAAATACAACCCACTCGAGGTAAATATCCGTGTAGGCGCGTTTATCCCTCTCATTAGTACTAATGTTTTCATTGATTTATTCCACCAGGTTGTCCCACATCTCGCCCCGCCATTACAGTGATTTCATTGATTTTCTCAGCAAAGCACGCGACACATTTATGTTGGCGCGCGACGGGCCGGCTCACTTTTCTCGGCTGATTGAAAACATCACTATCGCCTACAAGGGCAAGAAAAAGCTGGTACGGCAAGTTCGCCAACGTTTTCAGTTTGTGTAAGCGTGCACAAACCTCGTGCAACGTGCATCGTCACGCACGCTCAATTCTTTACAAACTTGTCTTTCCTGCTAACGACGAATGTACTATCGTTTCTTACGTTCGTTTTTGGTTTTTGCCACCTTATTACAGTGATTAAATTATATTAGCTAGGATAATGAATTTTTGGCGAATCTATTGCCTACATCAATCGAACGATTTTGCGTTAGCTACTGACATGGGGTGATATCGCGTTCCAGTAGGCGTTGGTAGAAGGAAAGCAGCGTTTCGTGTCGCTTACAAATCACTCTGCCCCCTGCTTTAGCTGACAAGCTCATCGAGTCGTGTTAATTAACGATAAGAGTAGGCAATGAGACACTGGGTATAGTAGCAGTATTATAATGTTAATTCGTACTTTTTTCATTTAAGTTTTCCTTGTTTTATTGTTTCTACTACAAAATTGTGTCGTTTTTTCTTCAGTGCGTGTAAAACTGTTATATTGTTTGTACAGCATACGACGAAGGTTTGTTGCTTTTATGTATCTCTTTTTAAGTGCTCTCTTTCTCTCTCTCTCTTCCCTCTCTCCATCGTTTGTGCTTTTTTGCTTTATGTGTTAGTTGTTTAGAGATTCTATTCCTTAAGTTTTGCCACCACGAAACCTGACCATTAATATTGTGTTTGTTCATCAGACAGAAAATGCATTCTATTCGGAATTGATCTCAATTTATTGCATTAAAACGAAGCTTTGACTGTTTGAAAGCATCCCCCACATGTCCCGGTCCCGGTAGCCCGATTTGGTTATCACGATCGATCACATAGAAATTTCAACTCTAGTGCTATAACTTGTTTTACGATAAAACTACAATACTTCCTCCAAACTGCTGATACAAAGAAAATAGATAATTATTCTGTGAAAGATCGCACGTAAGCAAGTGAATATACATGCCAATCGAATAGGTAATAACGCGATAGGACTGCGAGAACTACACAAAAAACTACCGCTGAATAGCAACTAGTGTACCGAAACAGGATTGCCAAATACCAAATAGAGTGACGATGCAAGCATACTACTGCAATTCCAGACCAGTCATCGTTTGATACAATTCCAACCCAAATAGAAACGCTTCGAAATAGTATCAACTTTGCTGCACTAACCAAGACTGCTAGTATGGCACTATCCCCGATTAAAAGATAACATATAATTCGTTATCCACTAAAAAATCCTACACGTACGGGGTGTACCAGCAGCTTTAGTGAAATTTGTTAATAAAATTGCATTTAATTTACGTGCCACAGCAATGCGCTGCTAGCCCCTAAGCTCTAGCAAGCATGACGACGTACGATGTATAGGTGTAGAATGGTGAGAGCAGAGCAAAAGCGAAAAATAACTAAAAAAAATTATACCGGTGCCGCAGAGCACGAGAGTCAAAGAAAGCAGCAAAGTGAGATTTTGTTATACATTTAGTGAAGAACGTTATCGTATGCAGGGCCTGGTTTTGATATTTTCGTTGTGCCTATGTACTTCGGATAGGTTATTAGTTTTTATTGTTTTTATACGTATCTCACTCGTGTGGAAATTATCATTATTTTGTATCTACCTCCTAGCGATTAAAAGAAAAGCATTTGCGAGCAAATCCAACTAAGCTAAATCCGTTCCGTAGTGGAATAAATAAATAAATTGTAATATATGATCCCCTTACTGCCTGCGACAAAAGAGCACGCTATAGCAGAACTGTACGCGAAGACAATGCGAGTATCTGATATGCTTTCAACGATAGTTGGTTGCAAAACGTTCACATAAATAACCTTTTTGGCAGGAAGGCACGCATTGACCATTATTATGATGGAAGCTATGCTATTAAAACAAGCGGTCGATTGTGTCGGTAAAGTGCAATAGGTATGATTTTTTTTCGCGTACATAAAAACAACAACAACATGCTTTCAACATCCCGTTTTTGCAGCAAAATTACAGCGAACTGAACCTAATCCATTGAATGCGGCGTTTAATTAACCTATTATTCCGGTTTGAATTGGCAGAGGATAAATGCGCAATGCAATAATGTATACTAGAAATGTTTCATCAGTATTACAATCCGACACAAATATAATAGGTAGAAAATAGTCAATTTAGCTTATCATTTAACCTGTCTGCACCAGTGTTTGCCAGAGTAATTCCAACCGCATTGAGTTACATGGTTATGTTTCACCATGTACCTCCCGCACGGAAAAACAGCATTTTATAAATTCATTCTAGTAGTCATTGATCCACTTTCTATCTCCTTCTCTTGTAAAACAACTTCTTGACAGTAGCTCAGTTAGCGTGCCTTCGTGCGCATCTCGTTTTACGTGAGAACATTTCTGAACTCTGCGAGAATTATTTGAAGTTTACCACAACCGGAACTACTAACAAAAAGTAAGTGTAATGAAGATAATGATCAGATAGTACTAATAGTAATAATATGATAAATAATTAATACATAATAAAGCTTCATAATGGCGGAACTAAACTAAATCTGTATGATGCTGCTACTAGCAACGGGAATAGGAGAGGTATCCATTGCCACGAGAAGGCTTAACTTCGCTGAAACGACTGCAAATTTGTCGGCTTCCGTGAAAACAAAAATGAAGATGAAGGAATGAACACACATACTACACACATACCTACTGCGCTAGCAGAACAGATAAATTCGGCTGGTTGCGGGTTGAGCGATTGTGGCTTAAATGTTGAGAGTGTAAGAAATCTCAGGACTGGTAAAACATTTGATTAACAAATTAGGAAACGAATATTCTACTATCGAAACTAGTAGAATACGTGAGGGTAAGCAGAGTAGAAAATAATCTTGCTTGTGTGTGTGTTCTTGCGCATATGATAAAGTCAGCAAGCACTTATATGAGCCAAACAAATCAAGCAAACAACAATAATTAAACAATTGAAATAAACGCATAAAAGTATCGCAAATATGTTGCATGTTGGGTTTTATTGCTACATTCCGAAAACAAAATTACATAAATATATCCTCGTTAGCGCGTACGATAAAATTAAAGTATGTTTAATCAATATAATTTGCCCCTAACAAACAAAACTACAAAAGCAAAATTTATAAAAACTTTTTTTAACGAACTCTAGTATTGGCAGGATGAAATATTACGAAAAGCACTGATAGGCATATATATATATATATGGAATAGATTAGAATATATGTGAAGAGATTAGAAGGCGTATCTTGATGATATGTTGATAATATTCGTTAGCAGAACCGGTAACGTTAAACAGGGAATAATGAAGGAGGGAGTGAGAGGGAACCTTTTCGGACGTCTGATATCAGACTAAAGCTCGGATTATTATTTGAAATTTTAATAGCTTTCTGAAGATGTTTCAACATTAGAAAATGCTGATCGGGTTTTCAACACGACAAAATGATGAATGCTTGCTATGATTTGAGTGTAATGTAATGAAAGATTTTCATTAAAATTTCTTCTTCATCAGTTGAAGTTCTTCAGTTCTTCATCAGGCTCATGCAGATTATGAGCCTTTTCAATTTTCATGCTAACAGCGAAGTCCATAATCTTTACAGTTAAAACGTTGCAAGTAAATTAGTGGTAATGGTTTTGGTTATGTTACCACAATTTACGGTTATGTATCTCGCTTCCAAATGTTCTCAAACTTCTACTCAAACATGGTGGGTCCTTGTTGAGATGATGATCTTCTCGAGCATTGGAATGGCAATTCTTTATAAACATATGTTAAGAACTTAAACTTTCTTTCATATGTTTATGAACGTGTAAGATATGAATTGCATGAACGAATATTCTAAAAGGATTCACCACAGAAAACGAATCTTGGAATATCTATCGTAGAACCACTGATGAAAGTAACATTCTTGGATTTAAAAAAAGGTTGGCACAGAAGGAAACAAAAGTGTTTGTGCTAATGTTGATGTTTTTCCAGAATGATGTCACATATACCGCGTAAATGAAAAAATATCATACGATGGAAGAAAGGTAAAATACTTTTTGTTTTAATTCTTTGCTTACTGTTCCCCATGGTTCACGTTTCATCTCGAAGATTTTTATTTTAATCAATCATAATTACTTCAACTTCAACTTACAGGGTTTCGAGTCCTAGCAACTCCCGAATTAGCAGTCACTCATTTCGGGACACCTAAAAATTGGACTATTTTTTATCTTTGAATGCCCCGTACTCAGGCTTAGAAAAACTTAGCGAAACCAAACCTGAACTAGGGGCTTCTACTACTCATCACCTACAAATCTGCGCAAAAAGAAACATAAAAAATGTCTCATAGAAAGAAAAATAGAAAGAAGAAGCAGAAAAACGCATGCTTTTATCGCGAGCATTCAATTCCGGACAGCTGCAAATCGGACGAACACTTTGCATTTGCGTTCGTCCTAGTAATTCTTAGAAGCATGTAGTGGCATGAAACATCGTCAGAGTGATTGCCCTTCTTCTCCTCTTTACGGACATGCATAACAAAGGCAAAAAATCTTGTGTGAGGAGTAAAATAGCAAGAAAAAGCAGACAAAGCCTTGCTGTTGAGCACGCGTTCAATTTCGGACGATTTACTATCATAGATTTTTTAGGTAAAATGGAAAAAAATGAACTAGTATCTCCAGTAAAGAATTTTTAGGGAGACCGGAGTAACACACAATAAAAGAAACACGTGTAGTCGGAGATCAGTGAAATGATCAGTGAAACACGAGTGAAACACGGAGATCAGTGAAACACGTGCAGTCGGATGTGTCAAAAAAATAGCAGCAAAGAATGCAGTGGTTGTCAACTCATCACCCCTGCTCAATCACGGCATGTCTCCTTCAAACCCAGTTTGTTTCGAAGGTCTTTAAACACGGCTGCTGGTAGACCCTTGGTCATTATATCTGCTTGCTGTTCCGCGGAGCGCACAAATATAATCTTGATCTTCCCCTGCTGCACCAGCTCTCGCACGTAGTGGAATTTGGTATCTACATGTTTCAGGCGCTTACAGTCTCGAGATTCCTCGGCAATCTTAATCGTTGATTGGTTGTCCTCAAATATCGATACGGGACCACCCACTGGTTTACCCAGATCGTCCAGCAAGCGTATCATCCACATTGTGTGACAAGTCGCCGTGCAGAGTGCTGCCAACTCCGCCTCCGTCGATGAAAGAGACACCGTCTGTTGCATTCGTGTCAACCAACCAACTGTGCATCCGAACAACTTCACCACGCAACCCGAGACCGAACGACTATCGGTTGTATCATTCGCCCAGTCCGCGTCACTGTACACATGCAGCAATGGAAGATTCTCCATGGCCTTGTACACCAGACCGATGTCCAGTGTCGCCTTGATGTATCGTAGTATACGCTTCAGATGGACCCAGTGTTCATCCGTTGGACATGACTGAAATTGACTGAAACAGTTAACTGCTGCTGCCAGATCGGGTCTTGTAGTGAGGGTCGCGTACGTCAGACAGCCTACTAGCTCGCGGTATGGTTTTGAAGTTCTCTGCTTCTCCTCTCCTTTCATCATCCTCAGTCGGTATTCCATCGGAGTTGAGATCGGCTTGCAATCTTCCATCCGGAAACGCTTCAGGAGTGCGACAAAATAGTCGCGCTGACTGATTTTTAACACTCTAGCCTTTCTGTCACGTTCGACGCGCATTCCAAGGAACTGCTTAATCTCGCCTTCGTCTGTCATCTCAAACTCCTCGGTTAGTTCCTGCTTGACCACCTCCATCATTTTCGATGACATTCCTGCTAGTAAAATATCATCTACATAAAGCACCAGAATTAGCTTGTCTTCTCCTGCTCCTCGAGTGTAGAGGCACATGTCATTAGGGCTCCGGACGAAACCGAGTTTGATGATGAAACCATGGAATCTGTCATTCCATGCTCTTGATGCCTGCTTCAATCCGTAAATTGAGCGATTCAATTTGCAGACCAATCCATTCCCCTGCTGAAACTCTTCCGGTTGGGTCATGTAGATCTCTTCACCTAATTCACCGTTCAAAAATGCGGTTTTCACGTCCATCTGGTGAACGAACATCCGTTTCTCATTTGCCAACGCTAACACAGCCCGCAGCGTATTCAGTTTCGCCACCGGGGAGTAGGTCTCAGTATAGTCGAACCCCGGTTTCTGCGTGAAACCTCTAGCAACGAGTCTGGCTTTGAAACGGTCCGGTTTCTCAGTGTCACCACGCTTTATCTTAAACACCCACTTGCAGGAAACCGCTTTCCGTCCAGCGGGTAACTGAACTAGTTCCCAGGTATTGTTTCGCTTCATCGAGTTCATCTCTTCTTGCATAGCAGCTTTCCAGTTGTGCCAATCGTCACGCTTTTTCAGCTCTATGATCGAACTCGGGATATCCTCGATGAAATTCCGATACCTCGTCTCCATTATCGGCACAGCTCGCGTCGTCGACATAGCTTTCTTCATCGATTTCCACTGGCATAAATAGCGAGTCTGGTTGCACGACCTTCTTCTGTTCAATGAAGTCTACATCGCGCGCCACAATGATCGTCTTCTTCATAGGGTCCCACACAAGGTACGCGTTGTGTGAATATCCGACCAACGTTCCTTTCCACGCCTTGTCGTCTAGCTTTCGGCGCAACTCCTTCGGAACATGGACGAACACATCGCTGCCAAAAACACGAATGTTGGACAGATTAGGCTTCTTGGACTCCCACAACTCGAATGGCGTTTTCTTCTCGAGAATGGTGGTCGGGCTTCGGTTCGTCAGGTAGGCCGCCGTCAACACGGCTTGTCCCCAAAACTTCTTGTCGATGCCAGCATCCACAATAATCGCCCGCGCTTTCTCAACGAGCGTCCGGTTCATGCGCTCGCTCAAAGGGTTCATCTGCGATGTGTAAGGGACAGTAGGTTCCATCCGGATCCCTTTTTGCCTGCAGAACTGCTCAAACCGTTTGTTGCGGTACTCACCGCCATTGTCGCACTTTAATCGAGAGATCGGCCGTTCGAATTTCGCTGTAACGAAGGCCTCGTACTCCTTGAAGCATTCTATGACTTCGTCCTTCATAGAAATCAAGTATACCATGTTGAAGTGGCTCCGTCGTCGATGAAAGTTACAAAATATTTCTTTCCATCTAATCCTTCCGGTGTTACGGGACCACACACGTCGGTCTGCATCAGTTCGAGTATTCGCGACGACCGGCGATCTTCACGCGGTGGGTGAGGCTTTCGCGTTTGTTTGCCAAGGATACATGATTCGCACATGATGGTATCGCTGCTTCCAACGGTACGCATATCGAAACCTGATACCATTCCGTCCTGCGCTAAACTTTTCAGACTTCTCTCGTTTAGATGTCCGAACCGACGGTGCCAGAGTACTAAATCTTTTCGTAAACGACCGCACTAATGAAGATTCGTCATGGCGTGAGAGAAAGTTCATTTCGTATAACTTATTTTTCCTTGTAGCACACGCGACTAGTTCAGAATCTTTGTATATCTTAGCTTTTCCAGCTTCAAACACAACGTGCATCCCGGCTTGCTCCACCCATAGCACCGAGAATAAATTGCACCGCAGCTTTGGGACATACAGCGCGTTTTCAATTGTGCAGTTTATCCGCTTCTGATTTACTAAGGAAAAAACTTCCACTGTGCCATATTGCTCTGCTCGGATTGACTCACCATGTTTTGCTACCGCAATTTCGATGGGTTCCTTCAGTGGGATCAGCTTACTGAAGAGTTCTTTATCCCGCACTAGGTGGTCTGTCGCACCCGAATCTAAGAACCAGTGCATCCGGTTAGTCTTAACGTTCACCTCGCTCACAAAACAAACGTTCTGGTTATTACCAGAATCCGCCACGTTCGCCTTCGATTTTTGCTTCCTCTTCCTCTTGACTTTGCTCTTCCTCCCAACGTGATGAAAAGATGGCAGATCACGTCAATCTCCTCCAGTTTCGCACCAGCGGACCGATATTCACGGATCAGCTTATCAAATTGTAAGAAATGCTGTTGGAGCTTTCCTCCATCATATCGCATCATCACGATCTGCTATTGGATCCTCATCCGACTTGCAATGCTTTTCCGCACGTGAACACTATGAAGTTTGTCCCAGATGTCCTTCGGGGACATATTTTCGTCCAGGAGGTCCATCTGCGCATCTCCGATCCGTGCCATCAACTGCGAACGGCAGTGCAGGTCCTTCTTGATTCGCTTTTCCAGTAGCTTCATCCGGGCTGCCTTTTCCTCCAACTTTTCTCCGGGTTTCTCCACCAGTTCCGTCACATCACCCACGTCGAACCGCACACACTCCAAGAGCTCAAGCTCCTCCAGGAGGCATAACATGCGGAGCCGCCACGCGGTAAAGTTGGTGTCGTCCAATACTGGCATCGGCACCGGTCCAGATTTTGCGTCCTGCATGATTGAATGTCCTGCGTGATTGAATCCTCGACAAAAAAAAACAACAACTTTATTTTTCTTGTTTTATAAAAAAAAACAACGTGACCTGGGCCCATAACCTAAAGAGTTTTAAGGGAGACCGGAGTAACACACAATAAAAGAAACACGTGTAATCGGAGATCAGTGAAAAAAAAGGAAACTCAATTTATTTAATAAAGGAAGTAAAACTGTCAACATGACAGTAACCAGTAAAGTTGCCTAGTGACTGTAGCATGTATCAAAAAAAAACAGCAGCAAAGAATGCAGTGGTTGTTAACTCATCATCCAGTAGAAGTATTCTGCACTGTCAGTAGCCATTTCATAGTTGACTGTGCAGCACCAATAGTAACAACTTTTTTGAGCATAATGGGTAAAAACATTTCAGAAGATGTAAAACAGATTATTATACATAACATGAACGAAGGTAGATCTATCAGAGATAGCACAAATTACTAAAGTGGCCAAGTCTACCGTTCATGGCATAATAAGCCATTTTAAAAAGTACAGAACAGTTGAAAGAAAGCCTCTAACAAACAAAAAAAAACGTAAATTGAATAGCAGAGACGAGAGATTCATTTTAAAGCAAGTAAGAACCAACCCATTTACTACTGCCGTCGATATTTCAAAGGAACTTAAGGAAACGTATGCGAAGAATATCAGTGCATCAACAGTGCGAAGATTTTTAAATAAGCATAATATTTATGGCAGAGTTGCTTTGAAAAAGCCGTTAATTTCAGGAAAAAAACCGCCTGCTAAGACTTGAATTTGCCAAAGCTTACGTGGATAAAGACGTTGATTTTTGGTCAAAGGTATTACAGGGTTTCGAGTCATATAAGGGAACAATGCAATCAGTAGAGAGAATGTGTCAACCGGTTAAGAGAATGTTACAGCCCACTACCCAAGCGATCGAAAACGCTGCTTTTTGGTACGTTTTTTGACCAACTTTTGACCGTCGAAAAGCGGTCAAAAAACGTTCAAAATAGCAGAAACTTTTGACCGCTTTTACTCTCGCGCTCTTTCTGTGGTGGGAGAATTGGTCAAAATACGGTCAAAATACGCTCGCAGTAAGCGCACAGAGAGCAAAAAGAAAATTTATATCTCTCGTTCGTTCTTGCCTAGGCTTTGCGTTGCGCTTTAGCCTTCTGTTCTTGTCTTGTACATTAAGGCCCTTCGATATTTGTGCGTAGTTATATTTCCA